>PVJO010005076.1:0-102503 GCA_004026905.1 Hystrix cristata | reverse complement strand
TCCTTTTTGTGGCAGAGTAGTACTCCATAGTATAAATAAAAACACGTCTTCTTTAACCATTCTGTAGTTGCTGGGTATTCGGGTTGTTTCCAAGACTTACCTATTACAAATTGTGTTGCTATAAATATAGTTGTGCATGTATCATTGTGGTATGATGTTTTCAATTCTTCTGGGAAGATACCAAGAAGAGGTATAGATGGGTCAAATGGAAGCTCTAGTTGTAGTTTTCTGAGGAATCTCCATACTGATTTCCACAATGGTTGGACCAGTCTTCCATCTCACCAACAGTGGAGGAGGGTTCCTTTCTCCCCACAGCCCCATCAGTATTTGTTATTGGTTGATTTCTTGATAATAGCCATTCTTTCTGGAGGTGGAATCTTAGCATTGTTTTAATTTGTGTCTCTCAAATGACCAGTGATGTTGAACACTTTTTCATATATTTATTTGCCATTTGTATTTCTTCATCTGAGAGGTGTCTATTCATTTCAGATGCCCATTTTTGGACTGGGTCTTTAAATTTGGGGGGGGTCTGATTTTTTTGAGTTCTTTATATATTCTTGATGTTAAACTTTTGTCTGAGGAACAGCTGGAAAAAAATTTTTCCCACTCTGTGGGTATTCACCCCACTCTGTTGGTGATTTCTTTTGCTGTGCAGAAGCTTTTCAGTAGGATGTGATCCCAGTCACTGATTCTTTGTATTATTTCCTGTGCAGTCTGAGTTTTGTTCTTAAAGTTCTTGCCTACACCTATGTCTTCAAGGGTTCTTTCTATTCTATCTTCCAGCAGATTTAGTGTTTCTGCTTTAATGTTTAGATCTGTGATCCACTTCAATTTTAGTTTAGTACATGGTGAGAGACATGTATCTAGTTTTAGTTTTCAGCATGTGGCAAGCCAATTTTTCTAGCGCCATTTATTAAAGAAGCTGTCTTTCTTCCAGTGAGGGTGTTTGGCTCCTTTGTCAAAGATGAGGTATATGAGTGTGTTTGCAGTTGTTTCTGCATCTTCTAACCTGTTCCACTGATCTTCGGGTCTGTCCTGTTTGCCTGCACCATGCTGTTTTTATCACAGTAGCTCTATACTATAATTTCAGGTCAAGGATTGTGATGCCCCCTGCCTTGCCCCTGTTGCCCAGAATTATTTTCGTTATTCTTGGTCTCTTCTGGTTCCAGATGAATTTCATGATTGCTTTCTCTAGTTCTGTGATGTATTCTATTGGTATTTTGATTGGAATTGCATTAAATCTGTATAATAATTTAGGAAGTATGACCATTTTCACTATGTTGGTTCTTCCTATCCAAAAACATGGGATATCTTTCCATTTTCCCATATGCCTTTCAATTTCCTTTATTAGGGTACTGTAATTTTCAATGTAAAGATCTTTTACTTGCTTTGTTAGATTGATTCCTAAATATTTCCTTTTTTTATGTGATTGTGAATGGTGTTGCTTCCCTAATTTCTTTCTCAGTGAGTTTGTTATTTGTATATAGAAATTCTCTAGCTATTTTTAAGCAGTCTTTCTTTTCATGGTCATTGACTGCAGTCCTGTCTTCTAGATCTAAAATTCTGTCTTCACCTTCATTCAATCTGCTGAATTCAAAAATTCAAGAGAATTTTTTATCTCTTGAATATCTGTTTGAATCTGTTTCATGGGTTCCATTTCTTTCCTGTTTTGAGAGTTCATGTTTTCCATTGTTTTCCTAAGCTCCTCTGTTTTCTCATCTGTGTCTCCTCTGAATTTGCTGAGCAGGTCTTTCATTATGATCACCACCTCTTTTTTAACTTGAGCCATTATTTCAAGTCTGATGCTCTCTATAGCCTCATTCATCTGTTTTTTAACTTCTGCTGCTACCATTTCTGACAGTTTGGTTGGGTGGCTTCGGATTTCCTCTATTTCATTGTCTTCTGAATTTTTTTCTGGGGGGTCTGGGGGGGTTTGGGGTTGTTTTACTTCTGTGTCTTGTTATTTTCTCTCACTCCTTCTCTCTCTCTCTCTTTCTCTCTCTCTCTCTCTGTCTGTGTATTTCCATTTTATTTTGTTTTCTCTGTTGATTTTTATAGTTTGTTTATGGTAGGTAACTTTAAGACAAGCATCAAGGCATTCCTAGAAAATGTCTGTTCCTCAAAGATGTCTTCTAGGTAAAGGTGGTTCTTGGCTTTTGTGTCTGTCTCAAGATCCTACCTTCCAGATTTAACAGGGATTTGACAGGGATCCTACCTTCTGTCCATTTGGCCCAGCACTTTTTTTTTTGATGCTGTACTATGTTAATGATATGACCCCAGATAATCATAGTATTGTCATTCAAGAAAGTACAACTGATTGAAACGTGTACGACACCCTGGTTATAGTAGTACATTAGCAATAACAATAGCATCAAATACATTTGTGAAATTGACACACTGTGGTAACTATTAATTTTGTACTTTTAACTAAAGAAGCAAGGTCTACAGTTATATAACAAAATCCAATTTAAACAGGGATTTCTATGCAGTGAGTTTCCCCTTAGTAGAGTAGTTTTTACCCTTTGTGTGAGGGAGGACTAAGGAGGGTAGGGGAGAGGTAGACAGGTAAATGAAGAAAAATACAGCAGATGCAAGGCTGGAGGATAAAAGAAGATCTCTTAGAAGATCCCAAATCACTGGGAAATTGGAGTAGACAGGATAGGAGGAGTGAAGGGCCAAAGTACTGGAGCAAACTTTAGGTGACCTAGTCAATATTCACTCACATGAAAAAAAGAAAGAGAGAGGAGAAAAAAGAGAAAGAAAAAAATCAGAAGAGGCAGTTAAAAAAAAAAAGAGGCAGGTGGTGAAGGAGAGAGAGAAAAAAGAGAAAAAGAGATATAGACAAAACAGAGGACAATAAAAGTGAAAACCTAGACAACAACAACAAAAAAGAACAGAAAGAAAATGGAAAACTAAGGAAATAGGTAACCAGATGAAAAATAAAAATAAAAAATAAATTAGATATATGCATCTATCTATATATCTATCTATATCTATATATCTATATCTGTATATATATCTATATCTATATATATATCTATATCTGTAACTATATCTATATCTTTATCTATGTATATAGTGAAATTCCTCTGATGGCCACAGTTTTGTGATACTGCCCAAGCCAGAGCCCAGGTGCGTGATGAGTCATCCCACCGAATCTGCAGTGGTCAGCGTTGGGTACTGTGCTGTTCTTGGCCTCCAGGTGGGCAGAGTTTTCAGCTACCAGCTCTCTGGGGGTCCCTTGACAACCCACCCACATCTCCTTACCTTCTGTGTCTCTGCAACTTTTTCTCCATTGCATGGGTACAGTTGGCATTTCCTGGTCCTTTTGCAGCCTCCTCAGATCCATGCCACTGGCTCTCCTGCTCTCTCCTGGCCTCCAGAAGCAGGGCAGCGTGGTGGTGCAGAGTGGTACAGCGTGGTGCATTCACAGATACCAGACTGAGGTGCTACAGGGTGTAGGGTTGCTGCAAAGGTGGGATGCAGTCGAGGAAAGTCTGCCTCTGGCGAATTGCAGATTTGCGTCCCTCTTCTTTTCCTAGCCAGCTGTCGAAAGCAGGGCAGGGTGTAGTGGCAGTGTTCTCTTTCACCAGTGCCCACTGATGCTGCTGCAGATCATCACTTTGCTGCCGCCAGAGGTTCTAATACTCAATAGCTATGGCTTGGAGAAAAAAAGAAAAAAGAAAGAAAGAAAGAAAAAATCCTTGCAGCTGTTTGGGCGGAGAGAGCAGATTCCACAACTTCCTGGTTGTAAACCTTCGGTGTGCCAGCGATATTAAAAAAAAAAAAAAGAAAGAAAGAAAAAGGGAAAACTGGGGGTCTTCTGTTTCAAATGTTTTCCACGTGGCTGGAGCTTGTCTCGGCACTACAGTTTCTCAGGTCCTCAGGATTTTCTTGTCAGTGTCAGCTCTGGTCTATGCACACCCAGCTAGTGCAGGAAGTGGGTCCAAGCATGCCAGCTGGGTCCCTGCCAGCCAGGGTCACTCCACAGTGTGGGAAGTAGAATCCGGGTGGGTCACCCCCGTGTAGGAAGCAGAGTCTCGAGTACGCCTGCCGAGTATGCCTGCCTGGTCCCTGCTGATAACCTCTAGTGCTGCTTTACCACTCTATACAAACCTGTGTCTAAGTCTTGCTCAATCTATAGGTCTCTTGTCTCAGGTTGGTTTTAGAATAAGGATATATGTCCCTCAGGGGATTCTCCTGGTTTTTAGACCATTTTCACAGAGCAACTCCCATGTAGTTCCTCCTCTGTTCAGCCATGTTGGATTCTCCCCCAGTAACATTTCTTGCAAAGTAAGTCTGCTGGTGAGGACTTCTTTTACGTGTGTATATCTGAAAAATATTTCAGTTTCATTTAGGGTGTAGAATTCTAGCTTGACAAGACTTTGGTGTTTTTTTTTTTTTTTTTGGTGCCAGGGATCGAACTCAGGGCCTTGTGCTTATGAGGCAAGCACTGTAACCACTGAGCTAAATCCCCAGCCCCTGGTTTTGTTTTTAGTACATTAAAAATGTCTTTCCATTGTCTTCTAGTTTCCTTTGCTTCTAGTGAGAAATCTTCTGTCATTCTTATCTTTGTTTCTCTGTATATGTATTTTTTCTCAATTGCTTTTGATTTTCTCTTTATTATTGTCTTTCAACAATTTGATTGTGATGTGCCCTGGTGTTACTTTTATGCTTCTGTGCTTGGTGTTAGGATGACCTTCCCCAGATGCCAAAATGGCCGTCGCTGGTTTCTCACAAACTCCTTCCCCCGTCTCTATGCCAGAATCTCCCGCGGAAACAATGGCCCCTCCCCCTGACTAGAGTCCCCAATTAGGTCCGTTGCGCCAATTTACTCAGGGGCGTTACCCACCACCCAATCACCCCATGTAGAAAGGACCAACCCTAAACGTGCACTTTTCAAACCCCAACGTCTCGAAAGGGGGGGCGACTAAGGGATAAAGGGCCACTCTCACTCGAGTGTGTGTGTGGGGGGGTGTAACACCTTAATAAAGCTTTCTCCCAGGGCGAGTGTCGTCAGCCTTTTCCCTTCCCCCTCCCTCCGCGTAAACCTAACACTTGGAGTTTATACTTGTTACTAGATTCAGAATATTTGTGTCCATAATTTCCCTTAATATTATTTTTAGACCCCTGTTTTGGGGATTTCAATCCTAATTTCCCCTATTTTTGGCCACTTGAAGTTATCCTACACTTCACCAATGCCGTCTTCTCTACTTTTCAGTCTTTTTACCTAAGTTTCATTTTGGAGAGTTTCATTGCCTTGTCTTAAAGTTTCTTATCTTTTTCTTCTCCAATATATAATTTGTTATTAATAATATGTGGTACTTTTTTTTCATTTCAGACATTAAAGTCTTCATCTCAGTTCATTTGGGGTCTATTTTTTATCTCTCTTACCTTTGTCATGTTCAATCTTCCCCTAGCTTCCTGAAATATGGAATATGTCACAATTTTAAAAATACGTTGTTAAAAAAAAGTATGTTGTTGTGTACAAATTCTATCATCTCTAGAATTTTTTTGGGGGGGTGCTAGGGATTGAACTCAGGGCCTTGCATTTGCTCAGTAAGTGCTCTACCACTGAGCTAAATCCCTAACTCCTCTCTAGAATTTTTAAGCCAATTTTAACTAAATGAATTTTCTCCTCTTTCTTGACTGTATTTTGCTTCTTTGAATAGTTCTTTTTTTTTTTTTTCTTTGAGACAGAGTTGCGATATGTCATTCAGGCTGGTCTTGAACTCACTATGTAGTCCAGGTTGACTTCAAAATTGCAACGATCCTCTTGCTTAGCCCCTGAGTGCTGTGACTACAGGCATGCACAAATATGTCCAGGTAGGTTCTTTTTGTTTGGATGCCAAATATTGTTGATTTTACTTTGTCGGATGTTGAACATTTTTGTACAGATATGCCTTATTTAGTGACCAAGTTCCATTCCTGCGGCTAGGTCATTAAATAAATTGGTGGCTAAATGAGTCACTGTATATACTGTAGTATGTACATTATAGTATTCAGAACAAAGAAACAGTCAAACAAAACTCCACCTTGATGACTTTGCTTTTATTTGCATGACCCTTACATGCAGTACTGTAATGTATAACAGAACATAAAACTACAGTACTGTACAGTACAATCAGTAAAAATTACAGTACTGTATAAACAAGGTATGCTACACAAAGCGACACTGACACTGAGGCTTTATAAACAAGATGTGGAGAACTGCACAAAAAAACCAAAAAGGACAAGTTATAAGTCCAAGTGGCAGATCATAAATCCAAATGTCTTGCCTCAGTCATAAGCCTGAACAGTCATTAAACAGGTCGTTAAACAGGGAATATCAGTATTAGACATCATATTACCAAAATATTTTAATGAAAATATTTGTTTTTCTTAAGAACACATGCTTTCCAGTAATCTTTACAATAAGATACAGCAGGCACCAACAAATCATCCCATCAGCTGGATTCAGGCAATATTGATCCCTCACATGTCAGAAAAGGCAAGGGTGGAAATTATTCAGAAAATCCAGGATATCTTATGATATAGCAATGATATAGAAAGTGCTCATCAATAATCATGATTGCAAAACAGACGCAATCCAGATATGATCTTTAGCAAATCAATAAAGCATCTATTCCTGTATTTCCTCACATGCCCTTTCCCAGCATCTTAGCAGCTTCCATGAATTCTTAAAGATCACATCAGTCACACAATTGATATTGCTGGAAGCTGTGTTTGGGATGTGCAATTTTGGCTCATCATCATCATCTTTATTATTGCTATTACTACTACTACTACTATTATTATTATTATTATTATTATTATTATTATTATTATTATTTTGAGACAGGGTCTTGCTATATGTTTCAGGCTGGCCCTGAATTCATTATGTAGCCCATGCTGGCCTTGAACTTGCAGTGATCCTCCTGCCTCACCCTCCCAAGTGCTGGGATTACAGGTGTGCACCGCCTTGCTCGGCTAGTTTTAGCACATTAATGAAAGAGCTTCTGCGAGTCATTGCAAAGGACCAATGAAGCTGAAATAGTACTACTAAGATATCACAGAACCATGAGCCTGCTTGACTGTAAAAATCACTGGAAACGCCAAATATCCTTGACAATGAAACTGGCAGTAACAGAGCTACTCCACTGTCTGCCCCTGCGGTGAATGCCTTGGAGGGCAGAAACAATATAAAGGGTGTAGGAAATGAGCTGGTTAGCCAAGAGTGTAAGACAAACATTAAACACATACAGCAATCACAGAGCCAAGAATAATAGTGATAATTGTTCAATTTTTCCCCGTGGTTCAGAAGCATATCTATAACCCTTAAGACAATATGTGCACCCATATGATATGAGGCCTTTCTATGTGTCACAAAGTTTGTAAGGCAACATCACTTCTAAAGTTTGCACATCCCCAGGAGTTTATTTAACTCCAAATGAATCGGTTTTATTATCACTTGAGGAACTACTGGAAGAACATACAGTAGTCTTTAGAAATGAGCCCAATAAAAAGAGTGCCCTGATAAATCTTTCTGGCCCTTCAGCATAGCTGTTCTGCCTGTATCATCTGTGATCATAGGTCTCGCAAGACCCTGCTCCAGGTCACTCCCTTCTGCGTCAAAACAGGCAAACCATATATTTTTGGAATATATGTCAGATAGCTTATTTCTGCCCAGTATCAGACATTATAGGAATAATATACATTTTGAAGACGTTTGTCTTTTCATGAATGCTGTTTATCTGCACAACATACTTAATGAATGTGCCTAAAATACAATCAACTCTTTGTTTAATGACCAAGCCATAGTCCTGCAACTAGGTCATTGACTGAATTGGTCACTAAATGAGGCATGGTGTATAGTGTGTACATTACAATTTTAGAATGAAGAAATGGTCAAAGGAATGTCCAACTTGATGACTTTGCTTTTATTTGTGTAACTCTTACATGCAGTACTGTAATATATAACAGAACATAATGGTATAGCACAGTATTTTACATTATGATCCGCAAAACTAAAAGGACTGTATAAAGGAGGTACACTGTACAAAAAAGGACATTGTGGGTTGGGGGTGTAGCTCAGTGGTAGAGCACTTGCCTAGCATCAGGCCCTGAATTTGATCCCCAGCACCTCCCCCCAAGAAAAGGACATTGAAACTCTATAAATAAGATGTACAGAACTGTACAAATAGAAGGGTCATAAGTCCAAACAGTGTGCCTTGATCATACATCTGAACAGTCATTAAACAGGTAGGTCGTTAAATAATAACTATATGTATTCATGTAAATATTCTTATTCTAGGATGCACCTAAGTTACTTGGAAAGAGTTTGATCACTCAGATTCTGTTTTAAAATTTTATTAGGCCAGATCAGAGATGCATTTAATTTAGGTTTAAATTTTCCCCTACTACCAACAAATTACAAGAGGTTCCTGTCAATGCCTCTTAAGTTACGATGTTTTCCATTTTGGCCATTGGGAACAGGCATTATTCTGGACTGTTGTAAGCTCTGAATACTAGACACTCAAATCCTTTTCAGTGAGTCTTTCTCTGGTCTTGAGGAGATTCCTACATGCATGGCATGGTCAGTATGCAGATGAACAATAGTCCAGGGGAACTCTTGCTGCACACAGAAAGAAGCCTCAGAGTTCTTTCTGTGTGCTGCTCTCTCCTCTCCATTACTCGACCCTGCGAACTCAAGCTGCCTTGGCTTCCCTGGACCCTTGCTCTCTTTTCTCAACTCAGTCTCCCCAGTCCCCGCTGGTGAACTCCTGCTCCTAGCAGCACAGCATCCCCATTCCCTGTACTGTGCTAATGGGTTACCCCACAAGCCATGTCCTTCCGCTGGGCCATGTCTTTTCACCCTATCCTGTGAGCAGCAGTCCAAGACAATCATGGATTCTTTACCTTGATATTCTGAGAGCCCCTAATCAGACTCATTCTCTAGAGCCTGCTCCTCAGGGTATAGTCCACGAACCACCAGCAGCAGCACCATCTGAAAGCTTAGAGAATGCACAATTTTCAGATCTCACCCTAGACTTACCAGGTCAGAATCTACAATTTAACCAGATCACCAGGGACTTGTATGTACATTAAAGCTCAAGAACTCTGCTCTAGAGGAAGACTTCTGAGGGTTTGACTGTGATGATGTGGCCTCAGCATGAGGCGGTCTCCCCTGTGTGTCTGCACTCAGTCTTGAATTCAGCTACAGGCCTTTGGTCCAGCCGCTGCCTTCGAAAAACCAACTTTGTGGTATTATTAATGAGCAAAGAGTAGGGAAGCCCCAGAACACACTGTAGGGAACCTTGAAACTTCTGCATCTCAGCTTGCTACTGATCGTTAGTGCAAACCTTGAACGTCACTTCATTATTAATTTAGCAGGACCAACAATCTTGGCAAATGTGGAACATGCTGAGCAGAAGGAAACCTGGCATGTCTTGGTGAGTCTTGCCCAGAAATTCTCTGGGGAAATCTCAGTCTGTTTTCTATTGGACTGTTTTCTTGGAGCTGATGAGGTGAGGAAGCAATAGGGAGGTAGAAGCAATATGCTTAGCACAGAGCACCTGGTACCACACTCAGATTCTGCATGCTTTGTATCACTGCATCTCCCAATATACCCTGGAGGTGAGGGGAAGAAAGACAAAGAGTACAAAAGGAGACACCAGGACCCCGGAACAAACTTCCCGTGGATGACTGCCTGTCCCTTGGTAGTTCCTTTGGTACTGTGGCTGCTGGTGAGTGAAGCTGGCCAATAATGAAATCTTTCATCTAAGAGATAACATCTTACTGTATGACCAGTAGGTGACCCAGGAGTTTCTAGAACACACCCTTCTCCATCAAGAGAGAAGGGAACTGGCTGATATCAATTTCCAGTATAAATACTCATGGATGACCTGTACATTCATTCAGCAAATATTGAGAAAGTGCCCGGCATGTATAACTGTATATCTGGCAGTGTGTTAGGCCAAAGGCCCAGTGACAAAAGGCCCGGTCCCTTCCTGAAGGAACTCAGTTTGGGGAGGGTGATGGACAGTTGCAGTACACTCCAAACCGTTAGTAGTAGGTACTGCTAGGCAAAGAAGTAACATTGGAGAGGAAGAAGGGGCCCTTACTTTTTACCCTATTTCTACATTGTTTATATTTTCAAAAAGTAGACTGTGCTATGTGTTATTCATACAAAAAATATTAAAAGATTCCCACTGGGGGGATTATAGGGGATGGTTGAGTCTCGAGCCCAGTGAGAATGTGGTTCATCATATAAGCGAGAAATGATAGAGGCCTGGACTCAGGGAGGGAGAACTGTCATTTCTGAGGTACAGATTATGGGGAAGAGGCAGAAGTGAGGATGGAAGTAAGGCTCGATAAGGGACAATCACAGAGCAAAAGGAGTAGGATTTCATGTTAACGACTATGGAGACTGGTTTGAAAAATGGGATTAACATGTTCGGTTTTGTGTTTTAAAATTGTAACTTAGATGTCATCAGGGGCCGTTCTGCCCCTCGTCATCTGGATGGACTGTCTCTGATTCCCTATTTGTTCCCAACAGCAGAGCCCGCTGCCCCATCTGCAGGAGCCTATGAGTTTCAGGGATGCTTGAGTTCTTATGATCACTCACACCTCTGTTCCTGCTGCCACACCAAGAAGTGCATTCGGCCCCTCTCCTTGGTTCTCACCAAAGAAAAGGGCCACCTGCACGGGCCATTGCCTGGAGGTGACTTCATAGCTCCAAGAACAGATGACTTGGAATCTTAGTAACACAAGCTTTAGACTTCGCAGTTCTTAAAATTCCCACCTTTTCTTCTAAATTAGGCTTCCATCAAGTTGTCCAGCCTTCCTTTTTCCTTTCTCCCCCTTTCTTTCTTCTCTGTGATTCCTTCTGGCCCCACTTCTTAGAACAGTTTAGCTGTTTGTCTGGCTGCATTGCTCCCTGCCACCCATCCCCGACGAGCTTAGCAAAACATCTCCTTGAGCAATGATATAAAAATTAGCTCTATTTATAAGATAAATTCTGTTGCCAGAAAGATCATGCTGGTGGCCACTTTGGCAGTGGCGGTGACCTGCCTTGGAAATACCCTGTGAGCACTGTCAGCTGGAGCAGAACATTATCTCAGGGTCGGCTCTGAGATAGGAAGCTGGATATCCCTGGTCTGAAGATAACAGTGGGGATTTTTCTCATGCGTTTATGCTTAAGGTATTAGTTTCCTAATGCTGCTCAAAATTCAGTGCTCTATAATAGGTGTGACCAGGGCTGCGTTCCTCCGGAGGCCGGAGAGGAGAATCTGTTTGCGTACCTTTCACAGGCTTTAGAGACTGCCTGCATCTCAGCTTATGACCCTTCTTCCACCTTCAAGGCCAACAGTGGAGATCTTCACTTCAGTCTGTCTCCCCTCTCCCACATACGTCTATCTCATCATATCACTGTCTTCCTCCTTATAAGGACCTTCGTGGCCACACTGGGCCTATTGGGATAAGCCAGGATAACTTCCCGTGTCACCATCCTTAACTTACTCACGTGTGTGAAGTCTTTTGCCTTGTAAGAGAACATGTTCCCCAGTTCTAAACATTAGCACACAGAGCTCTGTGCGATGGGGGCATTTTCTGCCTGCAGAAGGGTCTATCCCGTATGTTCATGAGTGATATTTAGTTACGACTTCCAGCATCATGATATAACTTGTTAGGTTTTTTTAAGTGGCTTTGTCCATTGTCTCAGAGTAATCCTGTCACTGAAGCCCATCACAGCTTACCATTTCAGAAAGCGTGTTTCTGGTGTCAGATCCAGCCCCGGGCAGTCCCCGCATCCCAGCAAAGAACGCCTACACCCGCAGGTGCGGATCTTTTGTGGTAGCAACAGTCAGGGAGAAATAGTAATTCTTTTAGGTTACGAAACTTCTGTATGTTCATCCACTTCAAATTACTTAAGACAACTTTGGGGAGCGTTTGTTCCTTTTACAGACAGAAAGATTCCCCTGCGTCCTCCACATGGCTGTGTCTTAATGTCAACACGAAGTTGAAGTCAGGTGTACACTGTGGCCCCAGAGTTCTGCTCTCAGCATTTACCTTAAAACCCACAACTATTAAGGAGGCTGCATGAGTAGGTCCACTGCAGCACAGTTTTCAGTAGCAAAAAAATTGGAAACAATCTGGATATCTGTGGATGGAATGGATAAGTAAATTGAGAAATAGTTACCTAGTTTGACTTCCCCCCCAGAGTCCAAGACAAAGATACAAGTGCAAGTGGTTTGTGTGGGAAGTAATCTGAAACGGTGACGGGAAAGCATGACAGATAAAGGACAAAGCTGATAAAATTGTGGCAAGCTGCTCAGACTGACAGTAGCCTCACCACCCAGCTGCAGGGGTCGGGGTCAGCCCCAGCCCCAGCTGTCGGCTCCTTCAGGGTAACCTCAGCTGTCCCGGGGCACTCAAGGTCAGGCCCTGTTTATGGCAGCCACACACAGCCAGGAATAAGCAGGCCGGGTATAGAGACCGAGGCATCTTGGGCCCCCAAGAGACACTCCCGCGGCCACTCCCGCTCCTCAACCTGGATGGCAGTTCCTGCAATTTCCTTCGGCCTGGCCCTGCTTTCTTTTGCAGGTGCTGATTCCTAATAAAGATCTTGTACTCCAAACTCCAACTCAGCATCGAAGATGATTATCAAACAACAAAACCGCAGCTCAGTCTCGTTGCCCTGGGGGAAGGCTGTTCTGGAGGCTGTTAAAGCCCCGCCCTCTGACCCTTCCCGTGTGGCAGAGAATATCCTGTCCCCCCCTGCACCTCAGGGCTGGGAGAACATGCGGGTACACGGACAGGAAGGGCAGTGAGGAGCAGGGAAACAGCGGCGCTGTTTGTGTCCGACTTGAACGTCAGCCGTGCGCTACCCAGTGAAGTACGCGAGTCTCAGAAGGGTACACGCCCTGTCGTACACATGATAGAAAAGGGTAAAACGGGCAAAACAAGAATAAGTATTTTGGAGAGAGAGCAAAAGATAGTAAAATACAAAAAATATGAACAGCAAATTCAGGAAAGAGGCCGGATTGGAATGGGATTAAGGGTGTACAGATGAAGCCTTGACTCTGTTTAAAATCTGACCTGCTAGGGGGAAGGCCCACCAATGACCATTATATTATTGTTTGCATACCTGACACTTTTCAAAATAAAAAATGGTTTGTCTTATTTAGAGAACCCAAATGATCTGAAAGAAATGAGCATTGACCATTATGAGGAAAATGACTTGTTTTACTTTGTTTTTAACTAAAAATGGTACTCATTAAGGATCTGTTTAAATTTAAAAACTCATTTATGAGAAGGGTACAAGAGCTGGGCATGGTGGCACATGCCTGTAATCCTAGCACTCGAGAGGCTGAGGCAGGTAGATTGCCACAAATTTGAGGCCACCCTGGGCTATATATAGTGAGCTCAAGGGCAGCCTGAATTACAGAGTGAGAGTGAGAGTTTGTCTCAAACAACCAAAAAACAAAAACAAACAAACAAAAAGAATAAAACCAAAAATAATAGGCACCATGGCTAAAGAGCTGAAATAGTTGCAACTGTACTTTTTTTTTTTTTTTGAGACAGGATTTCACTATGTACAGTTCAGGCTGCCCTTTGAACTCATTATGTAGTCCAGGCTGGCCTCAATCTCTCAGTGATCCTCCAGCCTCAGCCTCCCAAGTGCTGGGATTAGTGTGCACCACCACGCCTGGTTTAATTTGTTTTAATTTGAGCAGGTATTGCTTTTTCTTCCCCCAGATACTGCTTTAAAAGAAATAAAAAGCATAATTCCATCCATGTGATATTGATGGTCACTAATTCTTTTCTGGACCTTTCCCAGGGGCATACATTCTTTGCTAAGTTGTAAACATATTGCACATATATTTTATACTCTGCTTTTTTTACACTTAGTCATATATGATTGTACCTGAACTATCCCTCATTTCTTTTTTTTTTGTGGTGCCGGGGATCGAACTCAGGCCCTTGTGCTTGCAAGGCAAGCACTCTAATCACTGAGCTAAATCCCCAGCCCCTATCCCTCATTTCTTTATACTCTAAATGATCATCGTTTTCATGCTATGTAATCCTCTGTCCTGCTGATGTATAGTAGTTCACCAGCCATTTCCTTATTTTGGGCATTTGTGTTGCTTCTCAACGCTCGATATTGGAATAACTGTACAATAAATACACTCATGGACATTTTAGTTTATGTTAAACACAGCCTTAGCAGTAATCCCAAAGGTACGATTACTAAGCCGGAGGGTGTGACACTCTGCATGGCCTTCACCATGTCACACACAGAGCTCTCTCTGTAAGTAAACCATGACTGTTTACTTAAAACCCTGGGGCCTCCCAAATGCCTAGGAATCTTCATTTTCAAATCATTTATTTTTGGCTTGTATTTGTTTTACTGAGACGTTAGGAGGGTAAAAAGGACAGCCACGAGGAACAGATTGGAAAATTCCAGTTAGCCCAAAGAAACTTCTATTTTCTGAGGAGCCTGAAGAATTTAGGAACCGGCTGACCTGATGTCTAAGCCCGGCTTTGCTGCTCCTCAACTGTGTGGTCTTGGGAAAGTGACTGGCCTTCTCTGGGCCTCAGTTTTCCTCACCCCGAATGCTGCTCCCTCGTAAGCTCGTTCTAAGGATGAAGTGAGAAGACACACAGAGAGCGCTGGTGGCAGTGGCTGACGTGTCCTAGGTGCTCAGTGGACAGGAACTGCTCCTCGGTCAGCTGAAATGGACTTCGTGTCCAAGGAGGGGCTCAGCCCTCAAGGGGAGGGCGAGAAAACCCAACCCACGCGGCTTCCGGCATGAAGGGCTTGCGTGTTGCCTTCCAGCAGATGCCTCTCAGCAGCTGTAATGCTGGTGAGATTATGTGAAGGAAGACAAGGTAGGGAAAGAATAGGAGGAACTTTCTCTGGCCCTGTGGGCCTGTTTTCTGCTTCAGCCCCAAAGTGAGAGGAATCTGACATTATTGAGCAACTATTACTGCCCAAACACGTCACATGCATTTTGTCCCCAGAGAAACTGTTAGGGATAAGATTAGGGGTCACCACTCCTGGCAGTGTTGAGAGGAGCCCACAACCCATAGGAAAAGGATCTTTGAAGCTGTCTAGTTAACCTGTGTTTGAATCTCAGACCTGCTGCATGCTGGTTGGGAACCTGACTCGGCGTCTTCATCTGTAAAATGGGGAATTGTTATTGTATTGGGAAGAAATGATTTCTATGAAGCTCTTGGCCCTGCTGGCACCTTTAATTGGTAACGTAACTGGGTCGCATAGTGAGAAACAGGCGGAGCTGAGTTTAGGGCCCGGCCTCCTGCCTCCAGAGCTCATGTTCTTTCTACAACATTCCGTTTCATCTCTGTGCAAATAGCTGTCGTCTCTGTGACACAAAATACTTGAGGTACATTCATGGTGACTCAAGTAAAGTAAAAGATTTTTCTGGGCTTTTTGGATTATATTCCAAGTGTTCTATAGTCATGGAATTCATCTCTTCAGTCAATTCTGAAAGTTTCCCCTCTTGTTCAGGAGGCTGTTTTTGTTTTTGCTTGTTTTGTTTTGTTTTGTTTCAGGCCTGGAGGTTGAACCCAGGGCCTTCTCACAGTGCTGTATCTCCAGCCCCTTTTTATTATCTACATCCATACAGGGTCTTGCTTAGTTGCCTGGGCTAAGCTCAAATTTGCTATCTTCCTGTCTCAGCCTCTCAGAATGCTGGGATTATAAGTGGGTACCAGCTCGTTTAAGAGTTTTAAAAGGAGAGAGGCCCAGAATAGAGAAAGATATGCTGTGGAGCAACACAGCAAGCTAAGAACTGAAACCCTGAGCCTGGCCTGGGCCTCTGTGCTCCCTGGCTGACGACCTTCCCCGGGATTGCTGGGGAAGCAAATTCAGGGAAAAATAAAACCTCAAGTTAGAGCCTCGGAGATATTCACTATGCCTCTTTGAGCCTGTTTGGTTAACAGATAAGGAAACCGAGGCCCACTCAGGCACGTCAGTCACAACTACTCCTGCCATCCGTGTCTGAGACGAAATGACTAGCCACGTTTGTGTTTCTGGTAAACAGTGTTTGAGGTTTCGCATCAATAGGAGCGATCGAATATGAGAACATCCCTGGCTGTGCAGGTAAATTACCACCTTGCTTGGTCGCCTCTGCCTGGAGTGTGTTGTGGCTGGAGCAGCTTAGCTTCCGCCTTCAACGTGAGCTGGCCATGGGCCCTGCAGGCACACAAAGGGCTGAGCTGGGGGGAAGCTGTTCCACTTGTTGACATGGAAGGATGCACCATGTACTTATGGCTTCTTTCTGCTTCTCACTTACTCCTCTTTGCAAATGGCCCTTGTGTAAGGGACTTAAACCATCACACTAAGAGGTTTTTCAACCTGGTCAAACAGTAGCAGCACTAGGAGCTGAAGGCCAGTCTTAAAAGAACTGGCTCTTCCCATAACCAGGTAACCTGCTTCACTGTTCTGGGCCTCATTTTCCTCATCCAGACACCGGATGCAGTGATACCAGCCACCCCCAGCCGTACAGATTTAAATATGGCCTGCGAATGGATGCCTCATAAGTGCCAGTCTCCCCCTTCAGGTTCTCTCCTGAGCTGTAGACCCGCACAGATGATGGTCTCCTGGAGCCCTGTTCTTGGGACCCGGCGTCAGTTTTCATTGTTGCCACTTTCTGCGTGACCTGGGATATGTTCCTAACTGGAGCTACCCCAACTACTGCCTATGCAGTGGGCACCTCTTAGAAATGATTTCTTCCCAGCACAATAATCGTTCCCATTTCACTATAAGCAGCATACTCAGAAACAACATATCTGCCCCTCCCTTCCTCCACCTCCACCTGCTCAGGCAAAGACCCAGGAGTCCTAACTCCCTGTCTCTCCTGCTCCACTATCAACCCACCAGCCTTCCCTGCAGAATCCAGCCAGAACCTGACCACTTTCCACCTCATACACTGTGAATTCCAGGCACCTTTTTTGCCAGGAACCTATAGACCCCTTTATCAAAACAATGTCTTTAAGTGCAAGGAAAGCAACCGTATTGAAATAGTGCCCGAAGTATTTTAAAGAACACATTCATCATATATGAATGGATATGCTTCATGATTACCATATTAAATGAAAATATCTACTGTCAGGACTAATAACAACAATAACTCCAAAGTAGTGGTGGATCTAAACAGTATTTCTAGGTAGCTGTAGGGACTGCATCTAAATTGATATAAAAACATCTCCGATGTCTAATGGTGACAAAGTCACAGTCATTGACATAATGTGGTTGGTTGCCTGCATTTATCTTTGAAGGGACTCTAAAGTTGAGTTAGAGGTTAATGAAAATAAAAGCGTATGTCACAAGTGCAGGAACTTCCTCAATTCTGGCTGAGCACTCCTGACAGGGTCTACACTGCTGGCATCTCTGGCCTGGATTCTGGTGCAGCCTCGTGACATCAGGCTTCCAACCTGGCCTCTCTCAATTCACTAGGCAGCAGGCCCAGTGCCTCCTTTCCTATGTGTGTCGTATCAGTGCCTTGCTTCAGAGTCTCCAACACTAGCCGTCACCATTGACAAAATCCTCTGTGTTCACCATGTCCTCATTTCTGCCATTCTCCCCTCACTTCGTCCCCTCCAGTCTGTCCACAGGGCCTTTGCTTAGTGTCACATGGCTCCTTCCCTTTCTGTGGGCCCCTGTTCAGCCTCACCTCCTCAGAGAGGCCTTCTTTGACCCTCACCAACCCATTTAACACCCTTCCCCTCCATGGCTCTGTCCTCAGGCCTGGCTGTGCCCCTCTGAAATGCGTTATATATCATCTGTGTCCTTCCTGTCTCTCCCCACTGGAATGCAAAGCCTTCCTTACCCCGACTGGGGACAGTACAGAGGGGCTGCCACACAGATGGGCTGGAGTGTGGGTGTGCATTCACTTGGGGTCCCTCATCCTGTGAGACAGAGACGGGAGTGAAGAGAAGACAGGCGAGGTGGAACAAGTAGGTCGGGGCTTCTCCCTGCCACCGTACTCAGGCGCAGAACTTTGAGGAGTGAGAAGCTCAAAGTAGTTGGTAAAAAATAGGCCTTGTTACCTGATGATTTCACCATTTACAAAACATTTTGTTTGTCTAATTTTCAAATAAGAACAAGGTATTTATAACTTTTTTTTGAGACAAGGCCTCACTTGGTAGTTCAGGCTGGCTTCGATCTCTCAGCGATCCTCCTTGCCTTAGCCCAGGTGCTGGGATCACAGGCGTGCGCCACCATGCCCCACTATGACTTCCAGTAAGTACAGGTAAGAATAATGAAGCTTGAATAGTAGTTTTATACTTGTTTTTTAATTGTGACCAGATGAAAGGAAAAGCACCAGGGGAAATGGGAATAAAAAGACGAAGTGATTTAAAAATAAATGCAGAGAGCTGGACATAGGAAGAGACAGAGATATGTGTGCAGTCAGATAAAGAAGTATAAGGGAAGCCACTACACAGATCAATACTGTTACTTTGGTGCCTTTTCAAGCATTATTGTTAAAGATCTTGCGATCACTTACCTTTTTGTAAGCACCAGTAGTCTCTTAAGTACTTTCCCTGTGAGTTGTGTGACTTGCTGTGTGACAGGCTCCTGGTTTCTCACCCTCTCCTAGAACTGTTTGGGCTTGAAACTCCAGCTCCCAATCTTGGAGATGGCTCATCTTATTTGACTAGCATCTTAATGCTAGTAAATGAATTAAGCAAGTGGGAGGAGTCAGGCGTCTCAATTAGGAGTCTTTCTGTGTCCCTCTATTGATCCGGCAGCCATAGGAACTAATTTTTAGATAGAACTAGAACCTTTTAAAGTATGATAATCATTTCATGTCTAGTGCTTCTCTCTAGAGCCCATCAGCTGAAGGGAAGTGCTCATCCCGAGTACAGACAGGGAAATGGAGGAAGGGAACCAGAGCTGCTTGCCTGGGGCCTGAGAGCAAGTCTGGAACACGTGGAGCCAGGACGAGCACCTGGGAGAACCCAGGCCTCCTGCGCTTTCGGCTGGCCTCCCTCTTGCCCTCCCTCCCCGACCCACTGTCGCTGGAGAAGAGCTCTGAGGCCTCATGACTCATGACTTGGGCAGCCAATCACTAGGAGGTAGCTTTGTGGGTTCTTCTGATGAGGGGACCTGGGAAGACCCCACTATGGGTAGCAGGGAAGGACCCAGGAGGTGGCCCTAGGAGACTTGTTTGTGTGAAGCAGAGAAAAAAACAGAGACTGTTAGTGCCTCAAAATTAAATGTGTGCCATGTGGGTAGGCTGAATATGGAAATAAAATAATAGCTGTGCATTGAGGAATCATCGTCCTTGCCACGTCTGAGGATACTGGCCCAGGTTAAAAGCGAGGAAGAAGGAAAACCAAAGAGACCAGGCTGCTGCTGTCTGCCAGAGCTGCCCTGAGGGAGGCACCAGGGCCCTGCTCCTCACGGTGCTGTGACTGCTGGTCGAGCAGCTCTCCTGAGGATGGCCAGAGAGTCACACAGCTCTCTTCTCTCCCCACCCGTCTCCCCAGCACCGGCCCAGATAGAGTAGTGGCCATGTCCCTCGGGGACCTCTGAAGCCATCTGTACGGAAGTTGTCACTTGGCAGATCACACCTGCCACCACTGCTCTGCAGACACGAGGGGAGACCCGCCACCCAAAACCATCCCCAAAACCTCTGCCGGGTCTTCCCAGGCCGTGGCAAGAGTTTGCAACAACTCTGACCTGTGGCTTCACCATGATGGGCCTTTGCTGCTTAGTTTCTGGAGTACATTTGTCCATGTGAAAGAGAAAATGAGGGTGCTGGGGGTCTTGAGTTCAGAAACCATGGACGTCTTCTCAGGCAAGACACTGAATCCCTGTAGATCAAAGTTTCCCTATTTGTAAAATGCTGTGACTCCCTGCCTCTCACAGCACACTATTGGAGTCAAGTGCAAATTAGATGGTGCACCTGACCGTTTTTGTGAAGACAAATTACTAGTGATGTTATTTATTGATGCCAGGAACTATTCTAGAAGCTTCATGTGAATCAGCTAATTTCATCTTCACGCAGCAGTATGAGGCAGATACTGGCACTGTCCTCATTTCTATGCAAGGGAGCTGAGATGTCACCTAGGCAGCAGAAGCCCTCAGTACAGACCTGGAGGCTGCAGGCTCGAACTCTAAGCGGTGCACACTCTGGCGAGGACCAGCGACACCGTGTGACCGTTCCTTGGCCATGGAGCTCGGTGTTGGAGTGGACACTGGGTGGTGCTGGTGTTGAGACCCCAACCACAGGCAGGCTTCAGAGCTTGTGCAAGGCCCGCTGTTATTGCCTGTGTATGTCTGAAGCCCTTGATAGAAATTTTTCTACAGACTGGTAGCCAGTGAGTTTGTCACAGAAAACTCTGGCTCAAAGATGTGAAGCCCTTCTCCCAAGCTCACCCAGCCAGAAAGCAGTGCAAGTGGGATTTGAACCCGAGGCCCTGGAAGCTGGACATCTGCCCACACCCCAGGCCACTTCTTAGATCCTGAGCCCAGGCAGCCTGAACAATGGCATAAACCAAGGAGCATATTTGTCTTAGCGCCTGGGGGTTGTACACAAATGAAAAGCAGTCATTTAGAGAGATAGCTGTGGAGTGGCAAGGAGGTCATTTTGGAGCACACGGCACTATCTGGGAAGGAAGAAATAAACAAGACCCAACAGTGGGTTCAGGGTAGGGGTCTTCTGTGGCCAGAGGGCAGCATAGAACACCAGAGACAACCTTGCCCAGCTCTACGATCATCCCTTACGTCAACCTGGTGGTGAGGACTCTGAAACGGACACGTTTTCTCTACCCACGGCCCTGCCACGTGGCTGCGCTGCCTAAGGGTGCATCCCTGGCACAAGTGGATGAGTGGTTTTTCCAGGAGGAATCTGGTCTTTGAGCTCACCTTGGTGTGTCTACAAGCTCCACATTTGTGCTTCGGATGGCTAGAAATATACTTCTCTTTGAATGGACAAGCCCACCCCCTGCTCATACTATTTAAAAATAAAAGCAGGTAAAAACAGTCATCTGGATTCCCAAACACCAGTGCTTTTCATCCTGGCCCCCCAAAACCCAGGAGGATGATTTCTAAAAGCTCTCTCAGTTGCTCCAAAGTGGTATCCACCTCCCTGTATCTAAACATGCCATTCGGAACAGCCCTAGACAGGAGCTCAGAACATTTTGAGCAACTCGGGAGCTCAACTAATTCAGCATTTTGACTTGTTTTAGGTCAAGACTCTATCTAAATAAGGCACAAGAGAAGCTGCTGTTTTAAGCCGTTGTGACAAGATGAAAATAGCTCCCCAGCCTCCCTCCTCCCCACTTTCCACCTCCAACACTTGACAGAGAAGTCGCCAGGCCTGTGACCAAGGACCCATAATTCAAACTGTGGTTAAGGGAATACCAGCCAAGGAGGCTCCCCTGTTCACTCTGGGCCAGCAAGCGAGGACGGGCCCCTGGCCACACAGCGCTGGCTTGGCGCTGTGCACCCCGGACGTCTGAGACGTGAGATATGGTATGTACAGGGCTCTGATCACCAGCCCTTCCAGGACACCAGCTGACCAAACTATGCTCGCTGTGTTCTGGAGAAAGCTTTGCATCTGGCTGATGGGCAGAAGTAGGTGCCTTTCCTGCAGTGTGTGTACAGTAGAGCCTACATTAGAAACTCCATACCCGGCCAGGCACAGGGGCACAGGCCGGTAATCCCAGCTACTTGGGAAGCCAAACAGGAGGCCAGCGTGGGCAACTTGGACCCTGGCTCGAAATAATTTGGGGGGGGGGCGGTGTTGGAGGTGCTGGGGATGGAACTCAGGCCTTGTACTTGCTAGGCACGTACGTGCTCTACCACTGAGCTAAATCCTCAACCCCTCAACATAAAATTTGAAAAAGGGTGGGGATGTAGCTCAGTGATAGCCTCGCTACCCACAGTTGCCTAGCACACATAGGGCTCTGGGTTCAGTCCGGGAGGGAGGGAGGGAAAGAAGAAGGGAGGTAGGGAGAAAAGGAGGGAAGGCTGGGGTCAGGTTGAAAGAGAAACTACCCTCAGCAGAAGGACAAACTCAAGAAGGAGAGCACCTCGCCAGTCAAGTTCCCCTGAACTGCGGGCCTCCTGAGGCCAGCACCCCACATAACTAGGTTACTGTGTTTCCTGACATCTAAAGCAGGCCCTGCCGGCTCCAGGAGGCATTCCGGAGGGCCGCTGTGTGGATCGGCCTCTCCTCTGTGTGCTGTCCTGGAGACAGCAGATGTGTCCAAACCAGTTCTGCTGGGAAACTTCAGCCCACAGTTTCTTCATCTGTAAAGTGGTTATGAGGCCCTGCTCTTCTCCAGAGGTTACTGCAGCAAATCCAGGAAGTATGCAGAAAACTGAAAACATCGAAATTTAAGGGCTATGGCTGTTGCTGACAGGGGCCTCTTCAGTTCTCTTGTGAGCAGGTTTGAATGCAGAATCTGGAAGTTTATTGATGTGAATTGTTTCTCTGGTCTGTGAAAGATGGCTTTGGGACCCTCAGAATCCACAGGGAATTGGTCCCAGGACCCCGTATTTCCATACAATCTACACGATCCTCCTATATGTGTACTTGAAATCATCTCTAGGTTACTCCGGTGCCTGATGTGATGGAAATACTATGTAAATAGTTGTTCTATGCTGTTGTCCAGGGCCTCGTGACAAGATGTGATTTACTTTTGTGAATATTCTTAATCCCTAGCCAGCTCAATCTGAGGATGCAGACCCCGTGGACACAGAGGTCAGACTTGAAACCCAAAGGACCTTCACACCATCTTCTTCCCTTGTGTCCCTGGAATGTGATCTCCACACATCTCAGCAGTCAACAGTGAAGTTGGAATTGTTCATCTCTCCCCTGTACATCAAAACAGAATTGGCCACTAAAGTACCCTCTTTAAAAAAAAAAAACAAAATCCAAACCCTGCAGTTGCCTGTACTATAATGAAGGGCGGCAAATCCGCAGATACAGGTGCCAGGTGCTTCCCCCAGCCAGTGCCAGGTAGCAGGTTTCCCACTGTCACCTCCCTTGCTCCTGTCTACAGTGTGCCAAGGCAGTATCATCTCCACTTTACAGATTGGGGAGACTGCAGCCCGGGGACCCTGACTCACTCACCATCACAGGCACAAGTCTGGGTTCTCCACCAGCGAAGTCCCAGAGGCCAAGAGAGTTATGCTTGGGACCAACCCGTAGAATGGAAGAGGGACTGTGTCTTGTTAGATTATCGCTTCCTTCCCTTCCCCTCAAAGGTGTAACGGGCTGCAGCTATCTAGGATCACCATCCAGAGCCATCCTGCCACGGGGCAGAGACTGGCTGCACCCCAATCGAGTCAGATCCAGGAAATGGACCCCACTGTCCTCCACTGTGGGGGTAAATTTGAACAACAAGGCGGCTAAATGGACAGCTTTGAGCAATCATGTGGAACTTAGCTCTCCGAACATTGGACTCACCTGACGACGTCCCACCCTACCTGCTGGAGCCGCAGACTGAATCAGACAGGTGGGCCAGGGCACGGGGTATTCAGATCCGCCAGGTGATTCTAATGTGCAGAGTGCTGAACATCGTGCTCCGCGGGAGAAATGTCAGCGCCGCCGCCCTCTGAGCTGTTTGCACGGTAAGAAATCTTCACTTAAAGATAGACTGGGGATGTTCGGAAAGCAGCTAAATGTCATTCAGAACTGCATCTGCTGATTAGGAGTGAGATCGTTTCTTTGTCCAGCAACAAGGTGAAAATGCCCGAAAATCCGTGCATGGTTTCCCGTGTAGTTCCCGTGGTCTCGGTGGCAGGAATTCACTGAGTGCTTGCTGGACACCGGGGCTTGCCGGGCTCCCCGAAGCTCAGAGCTGGTTCTCAGGGCCAAAGACAGTCAGCACACAGGCCTCCTTGACTTCCCCTGCCCCTGGGGCCTCCTAGGCTGGCACCCGTTGGAGGGACTCTGCCAAATGCCCTGTCCCTTGACATCCACAAGGAGTCCCGGCCACAGAATGTTCCTGTTTCTGAAGCAGAAGCGGCATTGGGCCAGCGTCTCACCAGACTGCACTTGGTCCCAGCTGCGGCCTGCAGTTGACGGCGAGTGACCACCTGTCTCCTCTTCCGTGCCCACCCATGGGTGCCACTGGTCCTGCCCACCTTGCTTCATCTCTTGAGGGCAGGTTTTCAGAAGAAGGAACCAAAGAGTGAGGGGAGACTGTAGTTCTGTGGTGGCAAAGGGAAAGGAAGCCGTGGCAGTCTGTTAGGAACCTTGCTCTCTGATTTCCAGCTCATAGCGTAAACTTAGCGAGTATCCAAGGACAGCTGTAGACTCTGGTTAACAAAGGATGAAACTGGGTATATATTGAAGTCTTGCCAGCTTTTAAATGCTGTGACTGGAAGATACTGTAGACCTGAATTTTACAGGTGGAGGCTGGATTTTAAGATAAATACATTGTTTCTCTGAATTCTGTTGCCCAGGTCCGGGGACAGCCATAGTGGCCATACTGCATGTGACAGCCAGACAGTCCTGATGGCTCTGGTGAGTTCTAGATGTGGCCACATGACAAGCGTTTCAGAAAAGCCTGGGCGCCTTCCCACAGTGCCCGAGGGAGGAGGCTGCCTTCCCTGCCTGCGACGTGATTATTGTTGTGTCTTTGTGGTGGTGTTTGCGGGGGTAAGAGGGAGTCACTGGGGCAACAATGGGACTTTAGTCCCTGCTGCCTCTCGGCTGGACTGTTTGGGGCAAAACCTTGCTTATGTACCATCTCTCACTTCAGTTTCCTGGAAGTGAGAGATGGCGGAGGTGCCGAGTGTTGAGAGTGGGCTGTGTCATTTAGTCCTGTGTCCTGATCTCGGGCTTGCCTCTAACTGGAGGTGTCTCTTTGGGCAGCTCATGTCCCCTCTCTGAGCCTTTGTTTCACCACTGGAAATAAGTGGGGAAAACACACACCATCCCTCCTTGCAGAGCGTAAGGCAGAGTAGATGAACCAGTGCAGGGAAAGCGCCCGCCGAATAATCGGGGACCAGTACACAGTGGCCGAAAGAGCATCGCAGCTCCCCCTGGCCCATGTTCGGCTGCTCAGATCGAGACTCATGTGCACTGTTGCAGCATCTCTCCCCGGAAAAGGACAGCTTTCCAGAAGGCAAAGGCCGGGAGCAAGGGGTTCTAGCACCCAAGACTCGACTGTGGCTCTTGATTCTCCCGCCACCCCTTTGACAATACAGGGGACACTGCTGCCCATCTCTGGGGGCAAAGGCACTAAATCATAGCCACTCAAAAACTGAGCTATGGAGAACATAATCTAGACACAACTCATTCTAATTCCCAAACCAGAATTACTCAACTGTGGACTGGGAACGGTGGGAGGGCTGCCACGGGAGGGCGCCCTGGAAGCCTCTCAGACAGCGCAGCACGTCGGCAGGGTGACAAGGCTCCGTCTAACCCCGGGTTAAATGCATAATGTGCTTATTATACATTTAAGTATATTGTTGATGTTTTGAACAGGCAGCTTCAACAACATTTCAGTGTATAACTATCATTAAGGAGAGTTTTAAAAAATAAGATCCTTTGTACCTGGCACAGTGGGGTTGGTGAGAGAGGTGGGTATCAACATGATGCTATAATTTGACCATTTTAGCTTTGAAGTGATGTCACTTAACGTCTTGGATCTAAATACACTCAGGAATCAGGCAGCCGCGGCGCCCAGCTGCTTAGATTGGAAGGACTCTGAAAGTCTATCTCGAAGTCTCTCACAACCTGCTCTCAGGCCCAGGGTTGCCGTCGTTCATTACTTTTTTTGGGTCCTGTCCCACAGGGAATGAAGAGAAGGGACAGCAGAAGTTGGGTTTGTTAGCTCACTTGACATTGGGCTCACCTAGGAGCTTTTAAAAAGCCTGATGTCCAGTCTCTCCTCCTCTCTCTCCCTCAAGGATTCTGATATGATCAGCCTAGGGGACAGCTAGAGCTTCAGAACTCTAGTCCCCCAGTAATTCTCATGAGTAGGCAAGGTTAAGAAACCCTGTCCCAGGCTGGGGATTTAGCTCAGTGGTTAGAGTGCTTGCCTTGCAAGCACAAGGCCCTGAGTTCGATTTCTGGCACCAAAAAAAAAAAAAAAAAACCCCAAAAAAACAAAAAAAAAGAAACCCTGTCCCCACGCCCTGTCACCTCAGTACTCACCCACCCCTCCTTCCCTCTTCCCCCACCCCAGCCCTGGTCAGTCCAGCAAGCTCTGTGCTCCATAGTCACAAATTACGTGACGCAAGGCGGCTGTTGTGCCCCTTTGTACAGATGGAGCCCAGGGAGCAGAGGGGTTCCCTCGCTTTGCTCAAGGTCACACAATCATCAGTAGCAGACCGGATCTCTGACTGCAGAGTGGCTCCCGGTTGGTCAGGCTGCCCAGGTAACTCGGGAGCGTTGACTCGTTACACCATCGATGCATCAGAGGATGAGCGGCCTCTTGCTGGGAGTACAGTGCAGGGAGGAAGGCTTGGGGAGCCAAAGGCCACCAGCCCCTGAGTGCCTGCCAGCCCTGGCAAAGAAGGAAAGGAGGACGGCTCCTGCCTGGCTCCCGCCCACCTGCCCTTGTGTGACCTGCTGAGTTCTGTTTTATTTCTCTAAAATACCTTCTGTGGCATACCCATCACCCAGACTCAGGCTTCTTCACTAAAAGGAACCAGGTTTTTTGGGAGAGTGGCTGATTCCAGATCTGGAGGGGAAATAGGTGAGCCTGGAATATCTCATGGGGACGGAAAATGAGAAAAGAGCCCAAAAATGTATGGAAAATAACTACAGTAGTTAAAAAAAAAATACATATTAAAACAAACATGAACAAACATGCTAGACAAATCAGGGGCAATGGGGATATCAAAATAAATAACAGTAAAGATTATATAACAAGTCTATCAAAAGACTATGAGCCCGTACTGATAACCATAAATACAAATGTATATACATATAAATGGTGAGAGAAGGGAAAGCTTTTCTTCATGTTAAGTAGCACATACAGAAGTGATAGGCAAAAAAAGTCTTTTTTTCCTTTCTTTGTGTGGTGCTCAGGATTAAACCTGGGGCCTTGAGCGTGCCAGGCAAGTACTGTGCCCCTGAGCTACATCCCAGCCCAGAAAAATCATTTTGTAAGTATTATACTAATAAATGATTTGGATACAAATCATAAACAAATACTAAAATTACTGGGTGAAAATTTATTGGGGAGCAGGATATTTACAGTCTTAAATCTCTCCACAAATTTTTATTAATTTTAAAGGGGAAAAGTTTCCTTTATAATTGGAACATGGCTTTTAACAAGTGATCAAAATTAACCATGCACATAGTGACATAAGCAACATCTTGTGCCTATTGATATGATGCCCAGAAGATGCATTATTTCTGTAGAATTTCTGCCAAAATTTCATAAGCAAGATGAGAAATTTGGACATCCAAATTGAACAGTGTGCTTCCAAACAGTAGGCTGGTAACAACTGCCGGTGTCATGAAGGACAAAGGCACAAAGGTCAGCGCTTCAGACCTGAGAACAGGACCTAAGGTTTGGCTCAGAAGTAGGGTGCATGTTGGGCACACCCAAAAAGACACAAAAAGTGAATGAAATAAATGTGTCATCTTGGACTGGACATTGTAACAATGCCATACACTAACAGCCATCTGTTTGTTTGTTTGTTTTAAGACAGGGTCTCACTATGTAGCCCAGGCTGGCCTCAAACTTATGGCAATCCTCCTGCCTCAGCCTCCGGAGTGCTGGGATTACAGGCATGTGCCACCACACCTGGCAGCCATCTGCTTTTTCACACAGGGGCCAAAAACATACATTGGAGAAAAGATAGCCTCCTTAGGAAATGGTGTCAAGAAAACTGGTTATCCATGTGCAGATCTAAACTAGATCTTTATCTTTAAAATGCTGTACCAAAATTAAATCAAAATGGGTCAAAGACCTAAATAGAAAAACAGAAACTCTGAGCTGGGAATGGTGGCACACACCTATAATTCTAGCACTATGAGAGGCTGAGGCATATGGATCACAAGTTCAAACCAGGCTGGGCAATTTAGCAAGATCCTGTCTCACAAATTTAAAAAACAAAAAAAGCCTTGGGTGTAGCTTAGTGAGATGTCCCCAGGTGTAAGCCCTAGTACCACATAAACAAACAAACAAACAAACCAGAAACTTTGAAACTGCTGGAAGGTAACATAAGGGAAACCCTTGAAGCCACAGGCAAGGACTTTCTGAACAGAACTCTAATAGCACAGGAAATACTGTCAAGAATCAACAAATGAGATTATATCAATTTAAAAAGCTTCTGCACAGTAAAGGAAACAATTAGCAGAGCAAAGAGACAGCCTACAGAAGTGGAAAAACTGCCAGCTGCTCTTCTGATAGGGGGCTAGAAACTAAAATGTATAAAGAACTCAAAAAAAAATTAACTCTGAAAAAACAAATGACCCTATCTGAAAAGGCAAATGAACTGACAGACACTTCTTAAAAGAAGAAGAACAGACACCAGTAAGTACGTGGAAAAAATGTTCAGCGTCTTTGACCTTTGGGGAAACAAATCAAAACAACTCTGAGGTTCCATCTCACCCCAGTCAAAATGGCTGGTGAGGATGTGGGGAAAAGGAACCATACTACACTGTCGGTGGCAGTGTAAACCAGTACAACCACTATGGAAATCAGGACGGAGATTCCTCAACAAAATAAAAATAGAAATTCCACTTGACCCAGCTACTCCTCTCCTGGGTGTCTTCCTGAAGGAGTTAGACATCATACTGTAGCGATGCCGGCACACCTCCGTTTATAGCAGCATACTTCACAATACCTGCGCTCTTAAAACAGCCCGGATGCCCATCAACAGACAAATGGGTGAAGAGAATGTGGTATGTATACACAATGGGATATTATTCACTCATTAAGAAGAATGGAGTCGTATCATTTGCAGGAAAATAGAACTAGATCTTGAGTCTGTAATGGGAAGCAAAGTCAGACACAAAGTTAAGTATTTCGTGGTTCTCTTAAATTAGAAACTGAGAATATAAATAAATGAGTAAAGGAGAGATAGTAGCAAAGAAGGCAGACTTTTTGGAGATGGGGAAAGGGGGCTGAGAGGTAGGGGAGGTAAGAGGGGAGTAAAGGGATCAGAAATAATCAAAATATTACATGCATGTAGCCAGTTTTCCAAGATGAACTAGGATATATTGCAAACATATACCAATAAAACAACTTTTTAAAAAATTACTGAATTATTTGCCTATGTTACTCCAAATGTGGAAAAATACTCTCTGCCTAGTGGGCACATGGATTTATCTTCCATAGACTTAGCTGGCTTGCTCAGACTTTGCGATAATTCAGCAGGGCTTATAATGTCAGAGAAATGAAAACTTCATATACCATATTACTGTGTGAAAATAGCCACACGTAGAATGGATCTCCTTTTAATCACTGGTTATACAAAATCCCATGGACTCTTTGTTCTAGGATGCTGTCGTACAGCCTATAATTTAAAACACAAGAGTCAGAAGTGGAAACTTTTGCAGCATACAGTTCACATGATAGTCTTTCTTATAAGGAGACAATGTACAAAAACAGAAATATGCATCCTATTATGTTACTGTCCTGCTTAAAGGCTCGCACGTCCCCCCTTAAATCAGCAGCAGCCCACACTAGGCCTCTTCCCTGCAGAGCCCTCCCTACCTTGGGCCTTCTCTGCCCTCAGCAAGCCCCGTCCTTTCTGGCCAGGGTCCTGCAAGCTTTCTGCTCTGGCTAAGAGGCCCCCTCTTTCTAGCAGAGTCTCCTGCTTTGAATCCTGGCACAACCTCTGGCCCAGCCCAGCCCACCCTGCCGAGCTGGAAGACTCTTCCCCTTCCTGTTCATGGATGTGCCCGGAGTGGCATCTGCCTCCTTGTATTTTAACGATACAACATGCTCTGCTCACAGGCTCTTCCTCTCTTCTAGAATTGCCTCAGAGAACCCACAGCTGGAAACTCAGAATGTGTAAGAGCCCCTCCAGCTGTGGGGCCATCTGCCCTTGTAGGAACTTATTTTTCCGTGCTGGGGAGGAGGGATCTAACTGCTCACACATGCTAGGCAAGCAATCTACCACTGAGCTACACCCCCAGCCCTTTTTATTTTATTTTGTGACAGGGTCTTGCTAATTGCCCAGGCTGGCCTGGAACTCAAGAGTCTCCTGCCTCAGCTTCCCGAGTAGCTGAAATTACAGGTGTGTGTCACCGTACCCAGCCTACATGGAATCTTTTTGAAGCAGTGCAAAGCCCTGTAAGTGTATTCCAGGAGTAAACTATACACACAGCTATTTTGAATGCCTTTCTTGTGTAAAGATGCCAAACATATGACTGTAACAGAGATTCTTTACCTGTAAGGTGCTGGAATTTCACAGGAGCAGCTCTTCTTTTTTTTTTTTTTTTTTGTTCTGGGGATTGAACTCGGGGCCTTGTGCTTGCTAGGCAAGCACTCTACCCACTGAGCTAAATTCCCAGCCCCCAGGAGCAGCTCTTGAATCTTTGACTGATGAGACAGCTCTATGTTGAACTGCCGCTGTGTCAGAGTGGATGCATTTCTTTAGTTATTTCAAAGTCTAGTGTACTTTACACACTGGATTTTTCTCCATTAGACTCTGAGTTTCCCCTGCTTGTGTGTTGTGTGTCGTCATGTATGATTTTAAAACATACAAAATGCTTGTCACTGCTTGCTTAAGTCTGGAATGATACTAAAATAAGACATTGCTCCAAAGAAGCGATCCTAAAGGCTGTGTTAACTGTCATTCATGTCTGTAAATGAATGATCACACCTAGGTCCCTTCTGTTAATGCCTTTGAAATGATTTAGCAATGAGATCACCTTTTCAAAAACTTACATGGAAATGGAAAGAGACATTTTCCAAATGGAAACTAAGAGCTGGTTCTTTTTTTTCTTTTTAACTATCTTTATTGATATATATAAAATGCTGTATATTTCACCCACTTAAAGTGTGCAATTCAAAGTTCCTAGTATATTACATTATTTTTTAAATTATACTAAAATATATATAACATAAAATTGCCATTCAAACCATTTTTCAGTGTACAGTTCAGTGATATTCATTCCAATCCCTATTGTCATTGTATTTTTTATTAGAAAAAATCGATTCTTCAGGTAAGATGCTTGAATACTCAGCAGAGAGGATGAAATCTTTGAGTTTTGACAGAGATATATATATAGTTTCTGTGATCAAGGAGCAAGTTAGGAAGAAGGGCCTGGAATCAAGTTTAAAGCAATCAGGCCCCTTGCTTACCAGCCTTGTCTTGTGACTTTAAATAATCCGTGTCAATTGTTCGTAGTTCCTCCTTGATAGGAAAATGTGTGCTTTTAAAATACTTCACCTTCTAGAGACAAACATATTTTTAAAGGAGAAAAATCCCTCTGTGGCTGTGATTAAAAGTCAGCCATGTTAACAGCTGTGCCTATGTGGTAACGTGTTGATATAATAGAAAGGGGTTGATTTTAACCACTCAGGAAAAATGATCGGTTCACACGTAGCGTACAGATAGACAATGTACACATGCAGACGTGAATACAAATGTAGCTTCAGCTCATATAGGACCTTGATATCTTAACCCAAAGGGCCAGCTCAGCAGTGGGAGTTTCTTGTGGCGCCAGACCCAGAGGAGGGCTGCAGTTCCCAAGGGGCCGCGGGGCCTTGTAAGGATGACCTTGAGCCTGGGCCCAGGCAAACCAGCGTGGGGACCTTTCTTCTCGCTAGGTCACCAGCCCCGCCACCCACAGCAAGCTAATTCATTCTTACCTAGAAGGGTGTGTGTCTGCCAGAGTGTGTTCAGCTGTAGTGAACAGAAAGTCCAACTCAGGACAGCTTAAAGTAGCTGGGTGGCACGTGCCTGAAATCCTAGCTACTCAGGAGGTTGAGGCAGTGGGATCATAAATTCAAGGCCAGCTCGGGCAGCTTACCAAGATTCTGTCTCAAAAAAACAAACAACCCAGCTTAAATCACAAGGAGTCTTATTTGAACACAGCAAGAAGGGAGAAGGATGAGGATGAGCATTCGATTTCTGCCTCCGTGCTGCAATCAAGGCCCCACAATGGGCACTAGCAAAGGGGCCGTCCCCTGTGTTGGGTTTAAAACAACCATAACCCAGTGTTGGAGCCCGGGCACAGAAAGGGTAGATAAGAGCAAATCAGGTGCCAATGTTCGTAAGGTGGGTACACAACCAACCTACCCCCAACTCTGGATGCAAATAAAACAATCTACTGCGAGCTGGGCATGGTGTGCGTGCCTATATTCCCAGCACTTGGGAGGCTCAGGCAGGAGGATCATGAGTTCAAGGTCACCCTGGGTGATATAGTGAAAAAAACCTCCTTAAACATTAAACCACAGGGCACATATTAAATATTGGGAATAAAGGTGTCAGAGAAGTACAAAGGAAAGAGTAATTTTTGGAAACAGCTCTTTCTGAGCTGGTAAAGTTGGAGGAGGATTGGCAGATAACTACATTTTGCTTAAATTTGAATTTGAATTTTACAATAGTTACATTTGGACACAGCATGGGGCGTATTTGTACTACAATGATGGCTAAATCTATCTAAAACATATCTGAAATTGAAGTGTGACAGAGTGTCTTGTGTTTTGTTGTTAAAGTCATAGAGGGGAGTGGAAGAAGTGGACCAATGCAGGAAGCTTTCTTGACCAGAAGCTGCCGGACTGGGTGGGGTCAGGAGTGGAGTAGAGGGATAGAACTGCACAGTCAACCTGAGTAGGAACGAAGGGAATTTAGTTAGGTCAGGTGGAATGAAATGCAGCAGAGGTGGTGGAGTTGAGATGGGTGCTGGTCCCACATCCTACTCCTGAGGGGCGTTTACTGAGACTTGCCAGATGCCAGACACCATGCTAAGCACTGGGCACAAGTGACCTCCTGTGTCCCCTGAGAGCAGGGACCAGGGCAAGACCAGCAAGATGCCTTTGATGAAAACTACAGAAAACACTCACGTTCAGGGTTCTCTGTCCAGCCCTGCATCCCTTCAACAATTCACAGCCCATTTCACAGATCAGGAAACTGAGGCTTAGGAAGGTTGTGTGTCAGGATCACTGAGTTCCCAGTGGAGCCAGGGTGCGAGCCCAGCAGGCCTGTGCCCTCCCTGCATGCTCTCTCTGGTAGCAAGTGCTGGAGCCAGGCGTTGAAGCAGCCTCCTTTCCAGCCCAAGTTTCACACATGGCTTCCTCCGGGGAGGAAGGGAATTCCTGCGACATTTTAAATTCAGGGTATGATCTCTACACATGGATAGAGTGGATAGAAAAAAACCTACCTGTCGGAGAGGGCAAAAAATGGAATCTCTTTACATCCTTGCCCTCAGCCCAGCAGTTTGCAGCCCTGGGTGTACCTCAGAAGGCCTGGTATGCTTTCCAAAGTCCTATTCCCCCAAAAGCCCCCCACAGATACGTGATGGGACCCGGGCAGCAGCATTCGGAAACCTTCTGGGGTGAGACCTCTGTGGCCAGGAGTCACACCCTTCGGCTCATAAATGCCTTACAACTGAACCAGCAGACAGCCTGCAGCTCTGATGAGGGTCTGTGTCTCCGCCCACCTCAAAGGCCTGAGAGTTTTCGGGGTCCTCAGTCAGCTAGGCCACCATGTACCTGTGAGAGCGAGGGTGGCCACATGCTAGGGGCTGGCAACCTTCAGCCTTCTTGCTTTCCTGTAAACAGCAGGGTAAGAAGATAGCAAGATGGCTGTTTGCATCCCAAACATGCTTGTTGTAATGTAGGCAAGATGGTGACAGTTTTCATCCTGGGTTATGGAGTGGAGCCAAGGAGAGGGAGGGTGGAGTATGACCAGCTCTGTGTCTTGCTCATTGGAGGGTACCCTTTGCTAGGAGTCCTCGCTCACCTCCCCACCCCCAGAACTGTCTTCCTGCGTACCTGAGACGGAAGCGGTGCAGTTCCACAGAATCTCCTCTCGGAGCAAGGAGGTGGGGATGGGACGTGGGTATGGGCTAGAGTCTTCACCTGCCAGATCCTTGAATTTGTCGTCAACAACCTGAAGACAATTGCTTCCTAGACTTGGCCTGTGTAGATGAGAGGGCATACTAGAGGTGGTAGCCATACTTAGAAGATGTGGACCCTCCACACAAGCAGATGTTGCTCTGAATTTTTATAGTTTGAATTATAATCTTATATGTCAACTCCAGTCCCCCATGGAAGGATGTAGATATTTCTGTGAATATCTGATAGAGCTTTAAGAGAAATGTTTGATAGTATTTCAGATCCTATCTTTGCAAAGCATGTTAGTTATGAAACCCATATGATTTATTTTATCATTGTCTACCTCAAATAATAGCAGAAGTTTGCTCTTGAGGCATGGTCTGTAAACCAGTCTAGCTCAACATTTCTAGTGCTTTAAACCCACACTATTGGAGAGTTTTCAAGGTTAAAAGATGACAGTATCTCTTGGGAAGTTTTTGGAAATGCAGAATCTCAGGATCCGCCCTGGACCTGTGGATAGAATCTGCATTTCAACAAGATCTGCCAGGTATTCTGTGTACATTTTAGTTTCAGAAGCCTTGTCCTAATCACCAAACCTACGGAGTTTGAGGCAAGGATTCTTATGCATACTATGGTTTTGTGTTTGTTTGTTTGTTTTTTGAGACAGGTTCTTACTATGTTGTCCAGGCTGGCCTTGAACCTGCTCTTTAGCCAGGCTTGCGATCTTCCTGGCTCAGCCTTCCAACCTGGAATTATGGGTGTGCCCACCATACCTGGCTGTATGCTGCAGACTGAGAAGTACTCAGAAAAGCTTCCATACCTGGCTTGGAGGAAGGCAAGCATCCCAGTAGTCTGTAATTAGGAAAAAGATGACAAGAAGAAACTGAAGGCAACCGAATATTAATGTCTGGCATGCATGTGCCATTTCCTAAAAGAGTGACTTTGTTATCCCCGTTTTATTGATGAAAACATTGAGGTCGATAAGGGGTAAGAAGCCTGACAAAGGCCCTGTCAGTAGAGGAGCTGGGCTTCTAGTTGAAGCTACTTTCGAGGCAGCACCCCTCACCCCTCTGCACTACTTTTCAGAGTGCAGGTCCTGCTTACACTGGCTCACGTAGGCTTCTAGCTGAGGCCCAGATCTTCACCTTATGATGCTGCTCTCTGTGCAGATTTTCTTCTGTTTCATTTTTTTCCTTCTGTTTTAATCAGAGACCATCTTTTTAAAAGATACAATTTATACCCCATAAAATGCACCCTTTTAAAGTGCAAGTTTGGTGTTTTCTTGTATATTCATAGTTGTGTAATGATCACCACTGTCTAATTCAGCACATTTTCACCACCCAATAAAGGAACTCTATAACCATTACCTCCCATCTCCCCGAGTCTCTGGAAACCACCACTCTACTTTTGCCTGTATGAATTTGCCTACTCTGAACATCTCCTGTAGATGAAATCATACGATGGGTGGGCTTTGGTGAGGGTCCTCTTCCTTCTAGCATAATGTGTTCAAAGTTCACTCAAGTTCACTCATGTTCCAGCAGGTATCAGCACGACATTCCTTTTGCTTGCCAGGTAATATTCCATTATACAGGTACAGCACACGTTGTGTATCCAGTCTTCAGTTGGCAGGCATTTGGATTGTTTCCGCTTTGTCATTATTATGCATCATTCTGCTCATCGTTTGAGTCCAAGTTTTTTTGTGACATGCGCTTTCAGTTCTCTTGGGCGTATGCCCAGGAGTGGAATTGCTGGGTCATACTGAAACCGTGTGGAACTTTGTGAGCCAAATTGTTGTCAGAGAATAGTTTGACCAATATTTTAATGTTGTATTGGCCTTAGATAAGAGCAGAATTGAGTCAGAAAGACCCAGGATGTACAGAACTGTAAAGACCAGAAGTAGAGGTGATTCAGTGAGCTTTAACCCAAACCACAGCTGACTGCAGATGCTGATCCACAGGCAAGAAAGGAATTTTGCCCAAACTCGGGAAAGCCCGTTGCGTAAGGGCCTGTGACTGGTGATGACACAGGACCCTGGAGACCCGCGTCCAGGACCCGACCTGGGCTGACACACTGCGTGGCCTCAGGCAAGTGCCTTCCTCTTTCTGGGCTCAGACTTCCTGTCTGGACGATGAGAAGTCGCGTATGCATGTGTTCTCGCTGTTCTTTGCCCAGTCCTTGGCCCTCCCACAGCTCCGTGGCTCAAGCCAGTAGGTGGCTGTGTGCTTTCCTGGTATCAGTCTTCACTCCAGCAGTTGCTAGAATTGCCTTCCGGAAGTGACTGGAATTACAGGTGCACCCAGAGACAACAAGTGACCTGTCATTTGCTCAGTGGCCAGCAGAGCCCGATGTCCCTGGGAGAGACGGTCTCAGCAACTGCAGACGGGCTCATGGGTACCCAGCTCTTAGGCGCTGCTGATGTGAGAATGGCACTAACCTGTGGTGGAAAGACTGTAACCAGCAACGGTGCTACTGTACCATGCCCCTCTGGTTTAAAATACTACTTGGCCCTTTAAAGAAAAAGAATGTTTTTGTGCTGCCCCTGGATTATCCTGACTAGCTTAACTTTTCCAGCACCCAGCACAGTAGAAGACCCAGTAACACTCATGCTTCTGAAATGCAGTTTTTGCCTACGCGGTGAATCAGTCTTCAAGTGTTCCACACGAACCTCTACTGCCAGTTGCTTCTCAATGAGTGGAAAGTGCTGGGTGCCAGATGTGCTGGGAGGCAGGGCCGGCGTGAATGTGAGGAGAGGGAACAGGGAACAGGATACCTCCTGTCTGCCTGCCTGCAGTCCTGCTCTCGTCCCAGCAGCAGCTTACATTGTTTCCAAGGTCCTGTGGCCCGAGCGCCGTTGCCCCATCTGCTAATCCCACTGGCTGCCTCAGCCTCCCTCAGGGACAAGGGCCTGAGGGTGACAGGGCTTCCATCCCTCCCACCGCACAGGACCACAGCAGCTGCGGCCCCCAGACCTGAGCCAGCCTCATGCACACACAGGGGTCTCGGCTTCCCCAGAGGAGCCCGGGAGGACTCAAGTAACAGCCCTCAGGGAGGAAGTGTGTTCTGCTCCGCCCCAGGCCTGGCCCCCACTCTCCAGAGAATTCCCACAGTCTAGACTTCTGTGGCCAGCTCAGTGGCACCATCCAGGAATCCAGGACCTGAACTCCCTGCCTCGGGTCTCCATTCCCTCCATGATGGCTTCACAACAACAACAACAAAAAAAAAAGAAAGAAAGGAAGGAAGGAAGGAAAAAAGGAAGGAAGGAAGAAAGAAAAGCACTGGAGCCCAAGCTTGGCTTGAGGGGCTGTTTTCTGGGGGGCTCCAGTAGAAACAAAGGAAAGCTAGTGTTTGTGGGTTCCTGTTGTGCAGGGCACTGTGATCCCTGCCTGTCAGTTCAGCCTTAGAAAACTGAGTGGGTGATATTAACTCCATCCTTTTTATTACTGTGTTTGTGATACTTAATAATTAGATTTGTTGGGAGAATTAGGGAATATATATATACATATATATGTATGTATATCTGTATATGTTTGTTTGTTGAAACAGGATCTTGCTCTGTAGCCCAGGCTGGTCTCAAACTCACAGCCATCCTCCTGCCTCAGTCTCCTGAGTGCTGGGATTACAGGCATGCGCCACCATCCCCAGGTTTATGTATCTATATATTGATCTTTTTTTTTAATCCCCTTCCCCATCACCAAAACATCTACCTCCCTGTTTCTTACAAGAAACAGAAAAGGAAGCAAGGCAGTTGTCAAGCGATGGAAATTCGAACAGCTCCCGCTTCCTTCATTGTCTCCGCGCCCGCCAGTAGGACCGACCTGGACCGGGGACATCGCCCGAGGCTGCAGCGAGGCGAGGCCCGCAGCGGCGCCCAGGAAGGAGCCCGGTACGGCTGCCCGGGCAGCGCCGCGTGCGGTGCGATGACGCCCCCTGGCGGCCCACGGGCGTCGCGGTCCCGCGCCCTCTCCGACAAGACTCTTCGGTGCAGGGCGCAGCTCCAAACCCTCTGCGCAGAGCAGCCCCGCTGGAATAGAAATCACCTCGGGCTTCTAGGAGCATTCTGTGGTAAGACTCAGGAGCCCAGCTGATAGAACAGTCCTACGGAAGCCATCCGGAATTGTTAAACCTTTGGAAGAAAATCCGAGAAACAATCATTTCTTAAACAAGACACCAAAGGTGAAAAGAAAGATCGAGGTCAACAGCACTAAAATTAAGAACGTCTGCTCATTAAAAAAAAGAAACAGAACAAGAGGGAAAGGAAAGAAGAAGAAAAGGAAACATATAGTGAGAAGACAAGCCAGAGACCGGAAGGTAGAATTGGTATCTAGAACCCATAAAGAGCTAAAAAGTCAGTAAGACAAGAGTGAACAGCTTGATTTTTTTTCAATGCGAAAAGCACATAAACAGAATCTCAGAAATGAGACACAAAAGGCCAAACATGTGAAAAGATGCTCAACTTTCTTAGTAATAAAGGAAATGCAAACTAAAACTAAGATACAAATTCACGGAAATTTAAAACAGATGATACCAACTCAGGGCATGGGTAGAGCAATGAAAATTCTCCTACGCTGTTGGTGGGAATGTTAATTGGTACAACCACTTCAAACAGTCTGCTCTTATCTGATAAAATTAAAGATACCCAAACCCTTGTGGCCCGGAAATTCCACTTCTTGATAAATATTAACTCATGCATATGCAACTAGAGACATAAACAAGCATTGTTTGTAACAGTCTCACATTGGAAGTAACCCGGATGTCCATTCACTTTGGGGTGGATGGATGAATTATAGTTCACTCCTACAGCTGTGAAATGAACGAACTACAAGCTGTACCCATCTGCGCAGGGACATCGCGGATGCAAAAGAGTGAGCCGCAGAATACTGACAATAGGATTCCCTTTATTACAGTTCAGGGGCAGGAAAAGCTAAATAATATATTGCTTAAGGGTAATATATGGGGTAAATCTCCTTTGAAAAAGCAAGAGAAGTGAACACAAAATTGAGGCTAGTAAGGGAGGATCAGGGAAACATGAATTAGGATTTTCAGGCAGTAGTATTTTTTCTGAAGTTTAGTAGATGGTGTGTTTTATTACTATTTTTAAAATTATACTTACATCTTACGTATGTTCTTTCATAAGTAAACTTTTTAACAAAAACATTTTTTTTAAAGTAAGAGCTGGATTTTTCAGAGGGTGGGCTGACCACTCTCAGAGGGGTTTTTTCTGCGCCACTGAAGTCCCCGCTGGTTAGTGTGAGGGTCAGACCTGGACACCACCCCGGCAGGCTTGTTCTGTGCTGGCTTTAATCACAGTCTCAATGGGTGTAGATCCTGCTTAGTCTACGAAACACGGCTGAGAACAAGCTGAATAGCAGAAATTCTGGATGGTAATGAATTAGAACTTACTGCTGTATCTATTAGTCCTTCTGTGACATTTGTATACAGCAGTGATGGCAAACCTTTTAGAGACCGGATACCCGAACTGCAGCCCAAAACCCACTTATTTACCACAAAGTGCCAACGCTACAATTAAACCTGAATACTCAGGTTTTAGTTTAGAAAGAATAACTCATACATTAAATCATACAGGCACACACACGCACACACACATGCACACAGAATAACAGAGCTTTCACTGATACAAAGAGCCAGCTGCAGCATGTGTGCCATAGATTCGCCACCATTGGCACAGGGTTTCAAGGTTTGTAAAAACACTGTCGTATCAGTTCCCATAACCCTGCTGAGAGATAGTCAGAGGTTATTTGTGTGCCTGTTTAAAAGAGAAAGAAACCAAGAGAGCCAATGAGACTGTGCTATAAGTGCCCCCATCCAATCCTTTATAGGATCCTCTGCATCTTTTCTGGGAAGGGGTCAGCCTGGTCCCTTGTGGCCCCAAATGCCAAACCTCTCTTCTTTCTCTGGCCTTGAGTTATGCTCTCTTTGTCCCAATCTTTAGACTTCTATTTCTTCTTCCCTAAGGAATTTTCCCAAGTGCCATTTTCCTTAGCTTTGCCACAGCTATTGTCTGTCTATAAGATTTCTTTCCTCCTGGTTTTCCTCTCCTCCTCCTCTTCTGTCTTCTTCCTCTTCTCCTTCCCCTTCTCCTTCTCTATCCTTCGTTCCTTGGTTCCTCCTCCACCACATCTTCCTCCTCCTCCTTCTTTTTCTTCTCTCTCTCTCTCTCTGTCTTTCTGTCTCTGTCTCTCTCTGGACTGGGTCTTGCTATATTGTCCAGGTTGACCCTTGAACTTCTGGGGTCAAGCAATCCTCTGACCTCAGCCCCCCAAGTAGCTGGGACTACAGGCAGCACCATGCTGGGCTTTATATGGATTTCTACTTCCTACTATATCTATTAGGGTGTTGACACTTGTCCAGACTAAAATACCTGTGGGGTGGCACACTGGCACCCAAGTGTTACAGAGAGCCGTATGTGAGGTATTAAACCAAACAACCTTACTGACAATCGACATCTTCCACCCTGCCCAGGTTCAACTTCTGTCATGTGGTTTTCTTTCAAGAGACACTTGGGCACTAGGCAAAGAGTCTAGCTACTAGACAGACCTAATGTGGCACTACTCTTGCCAGAGAGGAAAGGCCCACAGGTCTTGCTGGAGGAAATCGAAAAAGGAAACTGACTACCAAGTCAGAAAGGCTTGCAAAGCTGTGCTCTGTGATCATCCAAGCTGGGAAGAGGCTAAACTTGGGGTTGGGGTAGGCAGGTTAGGGAGAAGTACAGACACACACTTGGGACAGATGAAAGGCACAAAGGAATCCAGAGCCAGGGGTTCTAGCCCTCCTCTAGCTCGCCCTATAAGCTTCCTCAAGCCACTTCCTTTCCCAGGGCAGGGAGACACACAAAGATATTCCGTATTCTTCAGAGTCACTAGGAAACAAATTAACTCTCCAATCACATCATCTTCATTTGCATTTTTATAACCTAGGCTGGTGTCCAACTTTATCATATGCACTGGGAAATCATGTCATTTCCACCACTGAGCTGCACACCGCTTTTCTGGCTTAGTAGCTCTGGGCAGCAGAATTCTGGAACGGCGGAGATTCCTCGGGACAATTCCAGAAGGGGGTGTTAACCCAGCGAATTATACAGTAAGTACCATCCTGACCCTCCGAGCTGTAATAGTGCCATTTTCTCTTGCTTTTCTATCTTTTAAGGAAAGACATCGAACAAGGGACTCATTCATATTTTTATCAACAGACATTTTCATGCCAGAGCAATTATAAAGAGTGTATGTTAAAGAAAGAACCTGCCTACTGTTATCCAAAGAAATACAGATGAAAGCAAATGTGGGACCCGATTAGAAAATATTAATTTTCAAAAATGTTTTAAAGCAACAATATTCAGGACACCCAGTGCTGCACAAAACTATCTCACTGATGCGATATTGGTAGCATTGTAAATTCTTAATAGTTCTTTTGAGAAGCAACATGACAACATGTAGGAAGAGCCATATTCGTGATTTTTGAGAAGAGGTGCAATAAAAATCTGCATAAAACAACAACAGCAATATCTATCTTAGCAAAAAAAAAAAAACCTGCTAGGTTTGCTACAAAAATAGATTTTTGCTGCAAAATCTATTGCTAGATTTTGATACGGCTACACATTTGCTCTTACATCACTGTAGGAATGCTTATGAAGATTAAGTAGCAACATTGAACAATGTTTAGGATGAATAAAATATAACGAACTTCAGGATAACATGTATTATGATTATAGCTCTGTAATAATGTTTATAGCACTGGAAAAGAGCTACAAGGTATTGAAATAAAAATGACTATAGTGTTTGCGAGGCAACCTATTATGTTTTAAATTATTTTTATTTTTATGTTTACGTGCCATTTTGTCATCAGTTAAATAAATGAATAAATAGTTGGATTTAAAAATAATTACTCACATCATCAAATTTCTCCGCTAGACAATGAGGAACCTTACCTATCTCATTCAGTGGTGTTTGCCAAAGCACGTATCTGGCACATGCTAAGTGTTCTGTAAATATTTGTGGGTTAGTTGCTGTCAGCCTCTCGGAGGGTTTAATAAGTCACGGATAAAGACCTCCTGCTTTTGCAAAGGTGTCTTTTGCCAGCACCTCCGCAGTCTCCAAAACCACCTGCATATACAAGCAGCTTTTGGAAAGCCGATACCGTCCTGTTTCCTGGGTTTCACTGGCAGGCAGGATGAGGTTGTCCGATGAGGCTGCCAGCATCTAGGCCCTGAGAGTCTAGCAGGTGGGGACAACCTTCCTTTATCTTGCAGTCTCACCTGGGGCAGATGATGGCAGGGACACAGCAAGAGCAGCTTGATCCTGCCTATCTGGACATTGACTCTTCGGCCCAGAAGGTGGCAGTCTGTGTGCCTCTTTGTGGTGGCGTGGAACCCACATCTCCCCTGACAGTGGGAGAGTGACTTGTTCAAGCTCCGTGACCCAGTCCACCCTCGGCCAAAGTAGGCCAGGCTGAGGGTGTGATGAGGGTGGCCGGGGCTGGCAGGGGCGTATGGTATCAAGTGCGTTGTGGCATTGCGCACAGGAGCGCCTGGGAAGTACTTCTTTGTCCTGCCATGAAACCCAAAGGAGGACAGAGTGACACCCTTAGAAGCCCAGCAAAAAAAAAAAAAAAAAAAGAAAGCCCAGCAGTGGCCCTACCATCTAGAAAGCAACGGCAAGTCATATCATTCAGGTATCTTTGCATTTCTGCAAAAGTGTTACCACAGTCTGTAAAGGAATTCTTGTATGTTACCTTCCTTTTGACTGTCAGCAGTTCAGTTGAAGGCCCAGAAGGGAGAAGAGAAATTCAGAATTCCTTTTTACTCCTTGTTACCAAATTTATGAAGAAATAAGTAGCGGGGCATGGTGACACACACCTGTAATACGAGAACTCTGGGAGCCTGAGACAGGAGCAGGGCACGTTTGACCCCAGCCTGGATAACTTAGCAGCTTACCCAGACCCTCTTTCAAAATAAAAAAATAAAAAAGGGATGGGGACGTAGCTCAGTGCAAAGGCCCTGGGTTCAATCCCCAGTAATGAAAAGACAAAAAAAAAAAAAAAAGTAAAAAATTGCATCCATGCCTGTCCATAGCAGGACTGATCCTCCTTCTCCAGGCTCCCTGGCCGTGGATCCTGCAGGGTACTTCCTGGCCCAGCAGCCTCCGGGGCCCGGCCTGCAGCTGTGAGCTTAGGCCTACATCTTAGTACCGTTTGTGAAATGCATATGGGCCTTCCCAGCTAAGATTCTGTGCTTCTGGAAAGGAGGCTGTATTCTGGGATGAGACAAGGGACAGAGGAAGAGAAAGGGAGAGAGGAAGGGAGGGCGGGAGGGAGTTTATATTATGTAACAGTAAGTAAAAAGCAGAACTTGGTACAATGAATATAAGGAATAGCACTGAGGAAAATTTGTATCTGTATGAGCCAGAGTCTCTAAGAAGCTACAGACTCTAAATATTTGGTAAAATAATAGATGGGAAGTTGGACAGATATTGTCAGTTGCCTACTCAGCAGCCCTTTTTCCTCTTTCTTTCTTAAAATGATGTCGCAGTTTTCTTCGTGCTCCTCCTCTTCCGGTGACCAAATGTTTTGGAGAAAGTTGAGCCCAGAGGTGGGCTGGACAGTGGAGCTGCCGCCACTCTAGATTGCCAAAGCCAATGTGGCTGTCGCTTCCTTTGCCAAGTCATGACATAGATCTGGCCAGTGAGGTGGAAGGGAAGTCAGCTGGGAGGATTCCAACAAGACTTTCTTTGCTCATATAAAGGGACAATCACAGGAATGTCCCTCTGGTTTCCTCTGAGGATGTCTTGCTTAAAACTAAAGCAAACATCTTGCAGCTCCAAAGAGCAAACAGAGACCCTGACCAACCTACCAGCCTTCTTGTCATTGTCTAACCCACTTCAGTTGCACTTCCTGGTATTCGTGAAGTCCCACTGGTGTGTAAGCTGTTTGTGCACTGTTATGTCTGTATTATCCTTAGCACTGTCTGGAACATAGGACAAAAACGTTTGTTGAAGGGCAAATGAATGAATAGCGGCCTCATTGATGTATGAAGGTATTAAATTTTCTGGTGGTCTTAGTGTTAGTTTTTTCTGGTTTGTTTTGTTTTGTTCTGATATCCATTCACAGCAACCAAGCTGTTGACTAGGCCTGCTGGCTCCAGGGCCTAGAGTGATGGGAGGTGGCAAAAAGACTGGATTTAAATCTAGCTCCAATCAAGTACGCACTCTCAGGCCAATCACTAACTTTCTCTCAACATGCCTGTGACAGTCGGCATCACAACCTACCAGTGTTTACAGGGTTGCTGTGTTAAGTGAGAAGCACCTAACCAGGCACGTGGGAGGGCTGAACAGGTACGGGCACCTCCTCCTTGCATCTGCAGCTACTAGGTACCAGTGCCCCGGTGAGTTGGGCTGAGTCCTCGCTGACCTTGAGAAGGACCTCATGGGCCAGGGAAGGAGTCAGACATGTCAACCAATCAAACAAGTAACCAATGTTAACATCCTCACAAGCAGAACAAATTGACATCATGTCCTCCAGTGACACGCATGGAGACAGGCTCATTATCACCCTGGATGCCCCTGCCAAATTGGTCCAACAGGAACTGGCTACAGGAAACACCAAATATAGCCAATACAAGGTACCTCTTATATGATTACCATCCGGGACCTTTCAGAGATGTCAGTGGTCAGGATGGCTTAGTGGTAGACCACTTGCCTAGCATGCCCAAGGCCCTGGTTTGACCCAAAACAGAGGGGGAGAGAAAGAGAGAGAGAGAGAGAGAGAGAGAGAGAGAGAGAGAGAATCAACCATCATGAAAAACAAAAAAGAAAGACCAATAAACTGTTCTAGGTTAAAGGATACAAAAGTGACATGACAACTAACTGTGACACATGATCTAGAGCTTTCTTTTGTTATAAAAGACTTCATTGAGACAGTTTGTAAAATCTGTAGATTAGATAATGGTAGGTATTAAAGTTATTTTCCTAATTTTGATAATTATCTGTAATTACATGTGACATGTCTTTGGTTTTGGAAAACAAACACCTTGAAGGATAGATAAGAATAATGTCTGTAAATAACACAGCAGTTTAGAAAAAAATAAAATTAGAACTCTAGATACATAGATACATAGAAGGTTAAGGTGAATGTGGGAAAATGTTAACACCTAAGTAATTAGGGTGAAAAGTATACCAGAATTCTTTGTACTATTCTTATAGCTTTAAGTCTTAAAGTTATGTCAAAAATTACTTTTTAAAAGTTTAAATGAAAGCATTTAAATGAGACAGGCACAGGCACACACCTGTAATCCCAGCTACTGACGAGACCAAGGCAGGAGAATTATTAAATCCAAGGCCAGCCTGGCAAACAGCAAAACTGTGTCTCAAAGTAAAAATTTTAAAAGGGCTGGCATGTGCTGAGTCCTGAGAGGGGAAAAAAACCAGTTCCATGGCAGGAGAAAAGTTCCGAGGAGTTAGTAGACCCAAGTCCTAAAGCAGACTAGGACTTTGAGGATGGGAAACGGAGTTAAAGTGAATTAATTCCAGAGTGAGAAAAGACTTAAGGAGGCATCCAGGATGCCGGTTGGGGTAGTGTGCTTCGTCTGAGCAGGTTGTAGAGAGACGTGTCACAGCCCTCCAGGCGGACAATAGAAGGTAAAAGGGTCTTTCAGGCCGTGGCCCAGAAGTATGAGTGAGCTACCACCAGCAGAAAGGCAGGGCTGCAGCCCTGCGATGGGTGGTAAAGATAGACACCTAGGCCGAGGCCCAATTGCAAAGGACCTTGAACATCCTGCCAAGGCACTAGGCTGTGTCCTGCATGCCGGGGATGGACAGTGGGGAACAGCCGGATCCACATGTGGGAGGACCACAGGTGACTACCTCGATGTCTGGGAGTGAAAGAAGCAGCTAAGGGCTTTAATTAATGCTGTGCAGCCAGAGCTGGGAGGTACATTTACCCTCCTGGGAGGCAACAGCAGGCTGGTTTCAGTGCTGGGATTCCTCTTTGTCGTGCCTGGCAGAGGCGAGGAACAACTGGCTGATCAGCAAGGGTGAGCCCCAGGCTGAGCTGGAAGGCAGGAAGAGGTAGACATGAGTACAGCCGGGATTGAGGAACGGACTGCTGCTGGCCATCTTTGCAAATTCAGAAAACCAGCTGCATCTAACCTGTCTTGGCCAGCTGGGGCTCATCCGGTCCCCCAGCACCTGACTTCCCAAGACTTCCCTGTGCCGGCCACATACATACAAGGAGCTGTAGCCAGGGCTACCGAGATTTCACCTCAGGAGGCCTAAGGCCTGCTCGTAAATTTGGTTCAGTTTTATTGCACAACACTCAGGCATTTTAAAGCAAATTGAGCCAATCCATTCATTTGATGCTCAACAAATATTTGCCCGGGTGCTACTGTGTGCTTAAAAGGCTGAGGCGAGAGGAAAAGGGGAAGGGGGAAGGGTGGGAAAGCATGGACTTAATATTCTATATCAGTACAGCCACATTAGATAGGGATCCGTTTCTCACTGGATCTGAAAAGGACATGTTACCGTGAAGCCTTCCTGGCTTCAGGAGGATGTAGCCAAGGTGTGGAGGAGTGTTGTGAGGAGCAGCGTGGAAAGCTCCTGAAGCTAGATAAGCCTGGGGATTCTCCCTAAAGCACCTGCAGTTCCTCCTCTGCAGCTCCAGAGGTGACCATGATGATGAAATGAATACCCGCTAGAGTTGGAGATACAGCTCAGCAGTAGAGTATCTACCTAGCGTCTGAGAAGCCCTGAGTTTGATCCCCAGTACTGCAAAAAATAAATAAATAGAATAAAAACTTAAAAAAAAATCTTATCTGCTATGTGTCGGCCACTCAGCAGAGCACTTCCTTTACCTTCTTTTCCAATCCCAGCCACAGCCTGCAAGATACATTTTTACACTAATGGAATCAGGGTTCGCAGAAGTTGATGGATTTGTCCAAGGCCCCACTGCCACTTAGGAACAGAGCCTCAGTCTGAATTCACGTGTTCTTGTCAATAAATGCTATGCCTTTCCGGTGTCGTGCCATCTCTCTCTGTTCCAAAATGGGAGATGTTTCAGGTACATGAGCAAAAGCATCTTCTGTCAGAGTGGGTCTCCAACTTCAGCCTGCATCAGCATCACCCGGAGGGTTTCACTGAATGCGGATCATGGGGCCCCACCCCAGAGAGGCTCATCCATTGGTGCTGAGGTGGGACCTGCTAATCTGCATCAAGCAAACCCAGGTTTGCTACGGATGCCGCTGGTCCTGGGGCCTCACTCTGAGATCCTCTCTCTGCCTTCTGTTAGCAGCCAGGGACTCTACCACCTCTCCCTGCTCTTTCTGCCCGGTTGGGCATCTCCAAAATCTACTCACCTGCTGCCTCTGTTCTCACTGGGTCTGTGGGGACCGCCGGCTCCGCCCTCACGAATCTAGCTGTTTCCAGACCCACCTCTTGCCAGGTCGCTGCTCCCCCTCCAGCCCCAGGGTCACCGCTGGGCCTCCCTTGTCCTCCCGCTGACTTGGGCTTCTCTGTGGACTCTGCTTTCCCTTTGTCTCATGTGGCTGTGAACTCTGCTGGCCCTTGACACCTTCTCTTATCTGCAGGACCTTGGACTGGGAATGCAAAATCTTTTCCGAGGTAATGGGAGTTGAAGGCTCAACTGTGGGAGTTGAAAAGATAACCCTTCCGGTAGCTTGGTGACCTGTGTGAGTTGTGGTTTCGCAGGGGAACCTCGTGAACATTTCGACTTGGAAGAGCTCTTCATGGAAAAGAGGAAGGGAGGGAAGCTAACACTGTAGTGCAATTCTGTCTTGGGTCAGACACATGAGCTGAGGTTTAATACGTGTCGTATTTATCCTTCGTGGTCACCCACAGTGATGGCTGTAGCAGACGAGAAAACAGGTTCTAAACTCAGTGACGAGTCTTGGTTGCAGCACTAGTTGGTGGCAGAGTCAGGGTTTTAACCAGCCCTGCTTGTGTTCTTCGCTCAGTCACAGACCGATCCATTTATTAGGCTTTGGGCCAGACCTTGGGCCCACAGCACAGCTTGATGAGACAAGCCTGGGTCAGTCGGTGCTGGGTCTGATTGGAGAAGCTGGTAGGGGTGGTGGGAGGACCTGATTGAGTACTGGTAAGAAGGCCCAAGTAGCAGGGATGTGTAGAGTTGGGAGCAAGCATTATGAGGAGCAGGCCCAGGTAGGCAAGACCCCAGGACCTCAAAGGGAAGGCAGCAGCAGCTGGGGTCCTCGGCTCAGACGAAGCCATAGCTGCTCTCAAGAGCCTCGGCCCACTTTCCTGCTCCGAATTGGCCCCCAGTCTTCCCTGTTGGTCAAATGTCAGCTTGGTGCCCAGCGTTGTGATAGTTGTTGACGCTACTTTTATAGTTATTTTTAAAATAAAGCATCTTTGTATCCAGAGAGCTCCCAGCTCAGGTACAGGTGCAAGCCGCTGGCTGAACACAGCCAGGCTGGTATGATTTTTAACGTGGTGCTTTGTAACTCAGAGCCCCAGTTTGCGCACACGTGGGACACCCAGTGGCCCTCGCAGGGACATTGGTGCAGGTGGCCGAGAAAGTGCACAATGCCAAGTTACATTCTGCCCTTGCACACCTGACCTCTTGTGGGCCCTTGGTGCAGCCCCAGAGACCCCAGCAGTGGACTGAGCAAAACTTCCCCAGAGGGTACAATAGAAGTTCTTCGGGCAGAGAAGGGGCGAGGGAGACAGGGAGGGTGGACAGGACCTGGTTGTTCTTCACACTGTGGCTAGGCTCTACCGCAGAGCCACATCGCGCCCTGGAATTTTAGCATTACCTGGGTGGAGTCCAGGGGGCTTGAGACCAGCCACTCGGACTTTTCCACTGCAGTCTGCAGAGAGCCAACTCTTTAACGCCTGTCCTTCTGGGACAGCTCCTGCTGGAAAAGCTGATGTGTCTAGACCACGCACACCTCTCAGGGGCTGAGAGAGCTTGCTTGGGGACGAAGATCTGTCTCCTGTCTATCTGCCTCTATCTTTCCCTGCCCTCGCCATCCCTTCTCTCTCAATGACTATTTTCCTAGAGTCCATCTAATGACCATGAGGGACCAGGGACAACGGAGAAGGAGCCATAAACCACAGATGTCATCTTTCCTGAGTCAGGGAAAGAAAATCTCAGCCTGGAATCAGTGAGAAATTGAACATAAAGCTGAAGGGGGAGGACTTCAATGTGTGTCTTAACTTGTAAAGAGTGAGAAAGTAAATTCCCAGCTGAAATTTAGCAGAATGGCTTCACCCTGGCAACTTGGGTTGCATATGGAAGGATCCTGGAGAGGAACCGTGGACATTGGCTGGGGGGGGGGGAGGTGGGAAACTTTAAGCCACCTGTTTGGGCCCTGGCTCAGTCAGGACCAGAAGGGGATCTGGAAGGAGGAACAGCCACCCACCCCCACCCCAACACCAGTGTGGATGTGGCTGCCCTCCAGGGCCCTCCAAGGTGAGTCCTTGGACGGCACCTCATGGAGACGCCTCTTCAGGGGACCCCCCCTCAGCAGAAGCAGGCGGGGCTGTGCACCAGATGGTGACAACACAGGCAGGAGGAGCCCCAGGAAGGCTGTGGGAACCAGTAACACAGCCTCCCGCTCCATCATCACCTCCTTCCTCCTCTCCACTTGCACCCTGCTTGCATGCACCCCACGTGGTCGGGCATAGGGCCCCTGGGGCAGAGGAGGAAGGACATTGATGTTACGAACCGAACCGTACAGTGATGGAGGTTTTAATAACAATGGAACTACAAGCCTGGAAAACCTTAGAGCAATGTAAATTGTTGGCTTTAAGCCAAGTGTGGTGGTGTACAACCATAACAGAGTGCTGGAAGAGGCTGAGGCAGGAGGATGGGACGTTTGAGTCCCACATGGCCAATTTAGCAAGACCATGTCTCAGAATAAAAATAAACAGAAGGTGTAGCTTGGTGGGAAAGCACTTCTGGGTTTGACAATCCACAGTGCCTCCTATCCCCAAAAAATGCTGGCCCTAAGCCTGTGGTGGGGTCCAGGCTCAAAGGGTTGTAACCACGATGGAAGGCCAGGTCCCATCTGCCCACAGGAGAGCAACAATTCAGACAAACCCACCACTCAATCGCCATGACAATACTTGGAGTGCTTTTGTTTTTTAATGGAGGTGAAGCTCATATAACAGAGGATTAACCACTTAAAGTATAAAATTCGGTGGCCTTTAGAGCATTTACAGTGTTGTAGAGTCCCCACCTCTGTCAAATTCTAAAGCTTTTTTATTCCCCATTGGGTGGTTTTGATGCCCACGTTAGCAATGAGGTATTTGTCTCAGGAAGGAGAAGGGACTGATCCAAGGTCCCAGTGTTTAGCTCAGAGTTGAACCCAGCTCCTCTAAGTGCCATGGAAGGAGGGAAGGGACATCTTCAGACTTCGATGAGGGCCTCGGAGCTGGTTTCCTGGCCTCTCTCCTCCCCTCCCTCTGGTGTCTCACACAGTTAGTTAGACTCATCTCCTACAGCCAGGCTTTCCCAGGTCCCTCTCCCAGTCCCCCCTCCCATCCTCCCTGTGGGTCCTCATTAGTGTCTGAGTACAGTCTGAGCTCCCTTCTGTATGTAGCAGGAATGGAAACTTCATGTTGATGTAATCATCAGGCAACTCGTCTCCCTGAGCACAGCACCGTGGGAATGCTCTCGAATCCCGGCTCTGACGCCCTCCCGGGGTAGGCTGATCCCGGCTCAACCTCTTCTTTATCTTGCTGTCAGTGGCCCACCAGCCACCTTTGCACTTCAGAAGTCTCCAGTGGGAGCCAGCACAGCTCTGCAAGCTGTGGGGTGTTATCTGGGGAACCCCCTCACTTGACTTGAGGGGAGCACAGCACCCTCCCATCACTCCACCATGGTTGGCTAAGTTATTTTAAGGTCAAATAATGGCTGCAATGCAGATAGTAAATCTCTTGGTACTGATACATGTTCATCAAAAGGATGTTCGTGGTATATTGTTAGGTGCCAAAGGCAAAATCCTACAATATAGCGTAATTCTTTTTTTTTTTCTTTTTTTTGGTACGGGGGATGGATTGAAGGGCCTTGTACTTATAAGGCAAGCACTCTACCACTTGAGCTAAATCCCCAGGCCCTATACAGCATGATTCTGTTTCAGAAAAACATGTATCTATGCAGGAAAATGTATACATATGCCCCAAACACATGTACATGTTTTCATAAGAAAAAGTCTGAAAAGATATATTGTTAATGTTAACATAGTAATGATGGTCCTCTCTATTTAGTGTGATTTAGAGTGTATTTTCAGTTTTTCCTTTTGCTTATTTTTGTATTTGCTGTTTCTTTCTATAAAAGTATAGCACATAGAAGAAAAAGAAAAAGAAAAAGAATTTCTGTACTTGGCTTTATAGCACAACTCAACTCAGCTTTATAGCACAATTAATTGTGTGTACGTTCAAGGTATGATCAAAAATATAGTGAATCTTAAAAATTTTTTAATTCATGTTATTGGTACATTTTAGATATATATGTATATATGTGTGTGTGTGTGTGTGTGTGTGTGTGTGTGTGTGTGTATATAATGGAAATGTTCACCAGAGGGAATTTGTACTTGTACATGATATGTCTTGATTCTTTACAGTAAAAGACAAATTGCCATTAATCCTTTGCAAATAACACACACACACACGCATGCACGCACACACACACTCACACACACACACATGCACAATGCCCTTAACCCATCATTCTTGCCACTTTCTGAAGCAGCTGTGGGAGTCCTCTTTCGTGAGTCGATAGTTGTACTTTCAAGGCTGCCTGAGTGTCCTGAATTAATTTGAAACATTTACCTTTTATGTCATTCGTGACCTTGGGGGAGAACCAGAAGTTCCACGGTGTCAGATCCGGGGTATAAGGTGGATAAGGACACGCCGTAATGTTTTTATGAGCCTCCCTTTCCATTGGATGGCACTTGGCTGTGGCATTTCCTGTATTTTTTTTTTTTTAATCACAGCTCATGAAGACACTTACAAAAGAGGACTTTCAGAACTGCTTCGGAAAGTGGCAAGACTGGTGAAATAAGTGTGTTGGAAGCAAGAGAGTATTTTTGGGGGAGGGCGGGGATGAAACTCAGGGCCTTGCACTTGCTAGGCAAGCCCTCTAACCACTCTGCTAAATCCCCAGCCCCGAGGGAGAGTATTTTGAGGAGGATTAATAACCATGTGTCTTTTACCACAGTAAGTTGTTTTAATATAAATACTGTATATTTTGGCCGCCCCGTGTATCTGGTATTCTCCTCAGCTTCAGGACATGGATCTCATCTTCTTTTGCCTTTTCCATGACCCCTGAGTGACACTCAAGAACTAATTAGCCAGCTGCTGAGTGGACTCCAGTTTTACTTTCTTTCACCACCCCTGAGAACAAGCCCCTGCAGCCAAGCCCCTCAGGCGCCCTCTAGGACACTAAGCTTCTGGGCCTTCCCTGCCAAGGCCGTGATGTCCTCGAGTAACACAGGGGCGGACACAGGCATCCGCAGCTACCAGGTCTCTCCCCCCATTCCCAAGGCTGGTGTTGGAGAGAATCGGTGAGTCCACAGGCGACTCTTGTGTGCAGGTTTCTTCTCAGTGCGATTTCATTACAAGGCAGAGTTTCATCGCCAGGGCGAACAGGAGGGAATATGCACAGAGCAGCCTCCACTTGGAACTTGACTCTGTTTTGTTAAACTCCCACTGGGCTCTGGGCTCACCTCAAATTTGTGGTTGCAAGAATGTAAACATTCATCATTTCTGCTGGGGTTCTTATCTTCATCTTCTTGTCTCTCTTTATAAGGTCTGGTTGACATGTAGCATTAGTTTTTCTTGCAGTTTACTAGCATAACAAGTTTAATTTTTTTCCAGCTCGCCTTCATACCTTTTTCTCTTCCCTGTGTCTTGTGATCAGAATTGTTTGCTGAAAACGGGTGAATCTATTTTTCAGTGTACCAAAAACCCACTGGAATGTGAAATTGGAAATTTCCATTAGCGAAAACTCTTTAATGACCGTTGGTTGCCGCCCCCTCCACCCCGTTTTGATCTGCCTTCTCCCCTTGGTTTCCTGTCCCACCTCCGCCACACACGTTTCTCGCCTGTTCCAGGCAGCAGCTCCCTGTGGCCTGGCCTGCTTGGTGTGAGATGTGAACTGCCCTTCTCCCCATGACAGGGATGCTCAGAAGTCTCATCCTCGCACAGATAGTGCAGTTCCTCGATGGTAACAAAACTTGCCCAGCCTGTACTTTGTCTCACCCCATCCCTTGCCCCAGTTAAAACACCTGCTAATTAGGCTCTATTTTTGGAACTATGTCACCAACAAAGTAGTTTCCTGGGAGCTGAGCCAGAACAGATTAAACACACTTGCCTTACCCAGCACTGAAACTTAGTTGTTGAAAGAAATTAACTGAACATTGTGAGGCTGAGGCAGGAGGATCATGATGAGTTCAGTCCAGCTGGGTGATGTAGTGACTTAGACCTTGTCTCAAAATAAAAAATAAAAAAGGCTGGGGAGGTAGCTCAGTGCACAGGCCCTGGGTTCAACCCCCAGTACTGCAAAAAGAGATCTAATTGAATAGTAGCGAAGTCTGTCAAACCAACAGGTGATATGACACCCTTGCAGGAAAGGGCCACGGACCCCTTGGCCACCACCCATCTGGACCCCTGTTCTCAGGGTTCAGGGCAGGAGGGCACAGCGCAGGCCCCCCTAGTGGGCTGGGTGTTTCCCTCCTTAGTACATTGTTCTGTGGATCCATGTTTCTCGTAGTCGCTGCCTTGTTTATGTGAGGTAAATATTATGTAATTTTTCTATGTACTAAAAATTTAAAAAACGGTTTCTGCTCCCAAGAGGCTCCCAGTCTGCTGAGTGTGGATGGAAGTCACACTGCTCTTCCCTCTGAGGTTCAACCCATTGAGAAACCGACCTAGGAGTCGGATCAGCTCAAAGCAGTGCCTTGTTACTCACAAAACTGGATGGGAGATTGTGGAGGCCAAATCGTTCTCTCCTCCTTTCCGCTTGGCCTGGTTGGCATGTGCAAACCAGGGAGTCCCCCTGCTGGCCTGGCCCCTCCTTCCTGGAGGAGAGGGGGCGGGAGAGAAAGCCCCAGAGGGACAGGGAGAGCCGGGACCTGCCTTCTTGGGGGGACCTGCCTTCTTGGGGCGTGGAGAGAAGGTCCCCTGGCTGCAGACCCCGAGACACAAAGTACAGACCGGAGGGCCAGAGCCAGTGCACTGTCAGCGTGCAGCTGGCGGTGTGTTGGAAGGATCCTGCGGCCTCTGCCTGCCAGGCGGAAGGATCTGGGTGGAAAGCATCCAGGCGAGCATTAACACCGTTAGGCCATGAGCCCTGACCACCGTGGGCTGGAACTGGCCCTTCTCTGGTTGCCGAGGCCGTGTTACCCAAAAGCAAGGGCGTGGTAAGGCCGGCGAGGCTGGGCTGGGGAAGGGGTTGTGGGGGCAGGCTGGCCAGCAGCAGGAAGAACCCTTTGCCTGTGGTCTCCTCAGGTGCTGGAAGATCAGTTCCAGTTGCTGGTTTCTGGACAAGCACAGGGTGACCCAGGAAGCTCTGCCCACCCCAGGAGGAAGCTCTCCCCAGGAGGACCAGGCTAAGCTGTGTGACCATCAGGTGACTTGGGTTTGTGACCTGACTGCCTGGCCAGATGCTTGATTTGGGGCAAGGAACAGGCGGAATCACATTCACGGAGCACGTGGCTCCGGTGTGTCAGGGTCCTGCTGCGATTATATGTAATCTCACACCCTCGTGTGGACGTTTACATGGCCAATTCTCAGATGAGAAGCCTGAGGGTCAGGGAGGGTAAATGCTCAGCCAAAGTTACACGGGCATTATGGTTGACGCTTGTGACATTAGAACTCAGATCTCTCCGCCTCCAAAGGTCGTGCCTTTGCATTATACTGCCTAAACCTTCTGGGCCTCGATTTACCCTTCTCTAAAATGGAAATAAAATCTGCTACATATTTGTCATGAGAATTGACTGTATAACCTACGGCAGTGGTTGGTCCTTCCCTCCCCTTCCTTTCCAGTGCCAGGTACAAGGTCAGGCTGCACCCCCTACCATGTCCAAGGTGCATAGCACCTCTCTAGGTTTGGCTGTCCCCAAGTAGTCCCCAAAAGGGCAAGACCTTGACTTGTATGTACCTTGAGCTACATAACTCCTTTCACATCATTCATTGGCTCTCGTTTCTGATCACTACATTTTTCTCCTCACCAAGAAGCTATAGAGGGTCTTACCTCTGTCTGCACCTCTGCTCTGTTGCTCTTGGGCTGAGCTGGACCGGCTCACCTGACACTCACACCCTGGAGGGATTCAAAGCTAGTTGTTTACCGTTAGTGGTGACTGTAAGAAACCAGCCAGACCGCAGAGCAAGGAGTTAAAGGGAAAGAAACATGCCAGCCTCCCAGCAGGGGCCTGCACACTGTGCTCTCCTCCCCTCAGACTCCAGGACTGGGGTTGGGCTGCACTGAACCCCAGCTGGCCCATCTCTCTGCAAGGCTGTTTATTCAGTTCTATTTCATTCCTTTCCACGTTGTGCCAGGTGCTTACTTTAGCTGTGCCAATGCAGCGACTGAACCGTCAGAGGTTTTACTCCTTACAGCTGGACAGGCACCTGTGCCCCGAGACCAGGCGGCCCTGCTCCTTAGTAGACACCCTCAGGCAGGTTCTCAAAGATCCACCTTGCAAGATTCTTTTATGCTCCTAAAAATTATCAAAAACCCCCAAGAGTTTTTGTTTACATGGGTTTTATCAGCCAAAAAACAAAATTACAACAAATCCAAAGATCTGAATTGATACTTATGATTCATCAAATGGGCAGCACCTCATTCTATAAAACAGGATGTGTGTTCCCAGGAGTTTCTCTCTACAGACTAAAAAGGAGAACAAAAAAATCAGATGAGTTCTTTTAAATTTACTTTTCTTGGGAAGTTCAAAGCAGAGAGAACCTCCCTATTATGCCAGCTAAATTCTATCTTTTTGAGGATTTGGCTATTCTCTTTCCTGATTTCTTAGAAACTCAGGTAAACCTTTCTTTTCCTGCCTTAGTTTTGCCTTGGTGACAGACAACTTTGGCTCAAGTTACTCCATTTCGGTTTTGTCTTTTGGGCAAATAATGCAAGGAGCTCAGTCCAAACTGATGGCCTCCTAAAATTTTGTTTAGCATATCTGTCAAAATTTAATGTATTAGAAATTAAAACTGAAAAACAAATGTAATACTTATTAACCAGTTTAAAAATAAAAGTAAACTTATTACACATTAATACAACATATTTTATGAAAAATAATTCTATTTTTCAATGTAAGGAGATGAGTGGCATTGTTTTACACTTTGCAGATCTCTTCATTGTCCGGCTTGCTAGAAGATAACTAGAAGGTCTATTTGTACTTAAATATTGCAATGTGTTATTTTGGATGAAGTAAGTAAGGAAAATTCAGCCTCGCATAAATACATACTTGGAAGAGAGAAGAATATTTTAATAGTGTTTTCCAATAATTATGGATGTGTCATGTAGCCTCTAGAAAACTCCAAGCATACACCTGACAGAATGAGAGTGATTATTATTATCGAAATAATTTTATCCTCATGGACTCCCCGAAAGGGCCTGGGGGACCCCTGTGGGTCCCTGGATCACACTTTTCAAACTGCTGTTTCAGTGAAATTCTTGCATGTGTAGTACAAGATTGCTCTTCGCAGACTTATTTAAAACAGAGAAAAATGGGAACAACCGAAATATTGTCAGCCATCAGCAGAATGAATAAATGAATTGTGGTTCATTCATACAACTTAATAGCAGTAAAAATAAAGCCTCTTCTCCCCGCCTTTGCACATGAGAAGTTTGTGTATTAACAGCGTCCTTGAGCTTTGACTGAGTAGTCCATTGATTGGTGTACACTAGAATATTAATTAAAGTCTTGTTCAGATTAGGTCCAGAGGAGGATGAATGAATGAACATGCCCCATCCTGTGAAGAGGGGGGCAAACCCAGAACCACCTAACTTCTCGTTGTGACTTGTACCATGTCATCCTCTCCCTCAGCTGGAGCTTTTTCATATTCTGAAGTGCTCAGCGGTCAGACTGATGATTAAAAATCTAACTTCCTGTTTTAAATGATGTTTATGCCACAGCAAAGTACTTTGCAAACAGTAGGATTTGGTAAACACAAGCCCATGCAGCATTCAGCAAATTTGTAAAAGGTCTTTGGAAACTTGGAAGCACAAACCTAAAACAAGTACATTTCGTACTTAAAACTGGATTTTCTTCACTGAAATAAAAGCATTTCAAGGCAAAATATTTGTATACTTGTGATCCCTGGTTAGGAAGGAAACAGAAACAATGAAGAGATTCATAGAAGCCAAGTAGGTCACTGACATTATTCGTAGGTGCCCATGATCCTGAGTCTGTAGGTTCCGTGAATGGAATCATTTCCCAAAGGGCTCCACCCTTCACCACCAACAACCCGCCCAACACACACCTGCACACCTGCCCACCTGCACACACATGCACACGTGTGCTCTCGTTCAGTACCACAGTGCAAGTCCTGGCATCCTAGAGGCCGAAGATGCCGAGCCGAGAAGGACTTCCCAGAGGACATGTGTATATCTGTACTACATGAGTAGTTAATACAGCGTTACCGCAAGTATCCAGGGGCTCTTACCCAGCAAACTTACCAATTTTGAACGTAAGTAATAGTATGTTGTTGAATTTTTTGAGATAGGAAATATTGACAATTTCCTCCACCCCCCAAATGATCCCATTTGGTAGTGTTCCTGTGTGGCCAGCACCAGCCCCAGAGCTCTCACCTTATTCCTCTGCTTAACTGGTGCAGATCACCAGATGCCAGCCTGTTGGGGGAGACTGTAGGTCTCTCCCTGGGAGAAACTTTCCCTAAGGAAAAGACTGGACAGCATGACACTTGAAGTCACCAAAGTAAACGATGAGATTTCAGCCTCATTATCCTATGGTGAAACCTTTGGATCAAGAATACTACATTTATTTAGCCATCCATTTATATTCTGTCTCTCACACACACAGAGATTTCAGTCCGTTTTTTTTTTTCTTTTAAGTGTGACTTAATTTAAAAATCCCAAAAATAGCATAACTGAAGAAAGTATCTAATTTAAAAGATAGCAATTAAAATAAATGAGCCACGTATAGGGGTATACACCTGTAATCCCAACTGTTTAGGAGCCTGAGGAGGGAAGATCAAAAGTTCAAAGCCAGGCTGGGCAACTTGACAAGATTCTATCTCAAAACAAAAAATAAAAAGGAACTGGGCATGGTGACACATGTCTGTAACCACAGCATTCTGGGGAGCTGAGGCAGGAGGACTGAAAGTTCAAGCCTAGCCTGGGCAACTTCAGTGACCCTATAAGACCCTGTCTCAAACTTTTTGAAAAATGGTCTGAGAGTGTAGCTCAGAAAAAAATAGGCAAATGAAAATGAACTCAGAGAAAGTAGAACTATGCAGAGAAAAGGAGAGGAAAAAAAAGAAAAGTAGTTAATCCTGGGGAAGAAAAGAAAAATAAATAATGCATCCATGAAACAAGAACAGGATGCTATTTAAAAAGGAGCATTCAGAAAACAGTAAAGAGCTCTCAAAATGAAAAATGAGCAGAGGGACAGCTTAGTAGAAGAGTTGGAAGATACAGTTAGGAAATCTCCCACAAAGCGGGAAGAAGAGGTAGGTGAAGGAGAAGAATGAGAAGAGGAGGAAGGGAAAGAGGAAGAAGAAGCAGAAAAGGGGAACAGAGGAGAGAACCGTGGGAGGAAAACCATACATGGAGGAACAGTAATAGCATTCCACACAGGACAGCTCTGACTTGCAATGACATAAGCAAAATAACACAAACACCAAACGTTGGTGATTGTTCTAGCCAAACTGCAAAGATGGGAGGGAAGAAAGATGGATTGGCAAGGATTGGGCACGGAGCATAAAGAACTAAATCCTCAGTCAGGAAATGATGTCTAAACCTGAGAAGTCAAGACAAAGAAATAAAAGCATACTATTTGCATGTCCATATCAAAATAAGAGAGTGGAAAATAGAGCAGTTGTTTTCCATGCTAGGTTTATATAACTACTTGATTCTTTAATGCCATGAGTAACTTTGAATAATAAATAAAAATAAATTTTGAAAACAATTATAGAACCAAAATTACTAATATTAATATGTAGGAGCATGTAAAAACGATCCTCTGAGCCTTTAAGACAGTTACATTGGAAAGCCATGTTCATAAATTCATAACAAAATATAAACACTGAAAATCGGTTTCACTAAAAGTATTGTGACCTGGCTGCATTTGGAACACAGGAAGATGGCAAATGTGAGTATGCAATAGTGTGCAACCTCACTGCTGGCCTTTGGTGTGTGCCCTTCGTTTCATTATCATGAGAATTTCCTTAAAAAAAAAAAAGAAGAGAAAAAAATACATATATAAATTCAAGTTTCTAAGACCCTATTGAGATAATCACCTTTAAATAAGACTAAAATCCCTATGTCCAAACAACTGCTGACCTTATGTGAGGGATGTACTGCATACCTAGAGAGGGTCACCAAGTGTGGGAACCTGTGGGGTTTGGTATTTTTTGTTTGTTTTGGGGGGCTTTGGGGGGTGCTGGGGATCGAACTTAGGACCTTGCACTTGCTAGGCAAGTGTGCTGTCACTGAGCTTAACCCCCAACCCCAAGTTTTGATATTTTTAAAAATAAATTATGCTGGGAGTGATGGCACATGCCTGTAATTCTAGCACTGGGGAGGCTGAAGCAGGAGGATCGCCATGAGTTTGAGGCCAGCCTGGACTACACAGTGAGTTCAAGGTCAGCCTGAACTACACAGTGAGACTCTGGCTCGAAAAAAAAAAAAAAAAAAAGGAAATAAATAAGCTGTGAAAATTAAGAAAATATGTTGAACACAAACCCATAATTCAAACTGATATTTCCATTCAGGCAAAAATTCAACAGAAAAAAATCAACAGAACATAACTTACTGTTGAAATCAGACATTTAACATTCATTTGCTTTATCCATGAAAAATTACTCAGAAAGCTTTGGTTGAGAAAAACCAATATTTTGATTTTTCCTCCTGAATCAATATCTGATTTCTCAGACATAGAGGAATTTCACTCTTCCTTTCCTATATTTTGACTTGCAAAAGTTACTTCAAATTTAGAGGCATTTATATGGATGACTCCATGAAACTGAATGAAGACTTATGCTACCACATAAAATACCAGTAACTAAGAAATAAGACCAATAAACTAATGAGGAAAAGTGCAGGAACAGACCCAAGTATATATGTGTGAAAGTAATACTTAATAAAGTTGTCCTTTCAAATCAAAGGAAAAAGGCAGGTATTGCCTATTCATTAAATGGTATTGACAGAATTGGCTAAACATTCTTCATTTGAGAAAAACATTTTAAATTATATTTCTATTTCATTCCTTACTCCCAAATAAATTTCAAATAAATAAAAGCCTAAATACTAAACACGAAACCATGAAAATATAGGAAGAAAATATCGCTGAATATTTTTACAATCTCAGAATGAAGAAATTCTAAGCTTGTCAGGAAATATGGAAACCATAAGACAAACAGATAAATTTGTGTATATAACTTTCTTTCTTTCTTTCTTTCTTTCTTTCTCTCTTTCTTTCTTTTTCTTTCTTTCTTTCTTTCTTTCTTTCTTTCTTTCTTTCTTTCTTTCTTTCCTTCTTTCTTTCTTTCTTTCTTTTGAGACAGGGTCTTGCTGTGCAGTCCAGGCTGGCCTTGAACTCACTGTGTAGTCCAGACTGGTCTTGAACTCTTGGTGATCCTCCTGCCTCAGCCTCCTGACTGCTGGGATTACAGGTGTGCACACCTCCCCCCAGCTAGTATATAGAACTTTAAAAATTTCTGAACAACAATGAGCATATAAACAAAGGTAAAACAAGTTAATAAAAATCATTGCAAAATATAGGTAATTGACAGGTAACATGCATGCTTGGTAGTTTTCCTTCATATACAAAGAGTTCTTACAAATCAATAAGAAGAAGCCAGACCACATTACATCATTCAAGGTCCATTTAGGAAAAGAGAAATCATGCCAGGGAACGCAAACAGGGGAGATGAATGCATAGACTTGGTTACGTAGATGTTGAAGGGCCAGCAGAGTGAAGAACTCTGAGATAGCAGATATTAGTGGCAGCTGGGAGTAGCTCTCACCCCTGTTCTAGAGCAAAGTGTTCCAGGTGGGGTGAGGAGAACCTAGGGGGGAAGAGGTGGTCTCCAGGAGCCTAATGCTCAGCTCTCAGCCTCTGGGGAGCTCTAGTGAGGGCCCAATGTTGGGTGCCTTAAAAAACTCTGGGGCTTCGAAAGGCACGGGGAACAGACAGCAAATCCTTCTCCCCTTCTACTTTCCATCCCCCACCAGCTCCCCCCATCACTGAACCTAACAGCCCTGAAGGAGCCCTAGCATCAAAAAAGCAAAATACAAAAGGCTGAGCTTGGAGTTGAAAGAAAATAACAGAACAAGCAACACGCCAATAAAAAGGGTCAGAGACCATTACTGTATCTATATCCAGTTGCTGCTTCTCTGGATAAGAAACTGAGTTAAGGCAAGGATGTCATTTATGCCCAGGTCACCTTGAGCTCTGAACAGAGCTCAGTGGAGAAACTACTTCCCTTTTTCAGAATTCACCGAATCCCACGACCTCCCGCTATAAGCCTTCACGCTGGTGGCCGATGCGCCCCAAAGTAGCCATGGCAACCCCAGGGCTGTGACTGTCGAAGAGTCAGGCACCATTAAGCAAATTGGAAATGTGCACTTCCTCTGGCATGAAAACGAGAGTTTTTCTAAAGGCCGCCATGAGGGCCCCGGCTACCCTGGCAATGATTCCCACATCTGCCCAGACCCCATCCACAGGCGCCTTATTATCTCTCTTTGGAGGGAGGGCCAGTTGGGCTCAGAATGTCCCTCTGTTCACATAGCCTGATACTGACAAGTAGGAGAGTCGGGAAAGTAGCAGGAAATTCTATCTCCTCTAAAGCACGGGGCTCCAGGGCTCTGCAGGTGGGCTCCGGCATATGCTGAGTATATACTGTATTGGTTTTCCACTGGGGCTGTAACAAATCACCACGAACTTGAAGCAACACGGATTTATTATTTTGCACTTCTGTAGGTCAAAAGTTTGACACTGGACTCATCAGACTAAAGTCAAGGTGTGGGCAGGGCTGGGTTCCTTTCAGGAAGCTCTTGGAGAGAACCGGGCTCCCTGGCTTTTCCGGCTCGGCTGTGTGGCTTGGCTCCTTGCCTGTCTGTCTTCAAAGCCAGCAGCGGTGCCTCTTTCTGACCGCTCTTCCCTAATCCCATGTCCTCTGGCTTTATTCTACCACCTCTTTCGCTTTTGAGGACCTCTGGGATTACTTGGGTTCCGCCCAGATAATCCAAGATCAATTTCCTGTTTTAGGCAAACTCGGTTCCTACCTGCAATGCCAACTTACCTTTGCCGTGTACCCTAACATGAGCGCCTCCTAGAACTAGATAATGGGCATGTTTGGGAGTCATTATTCTCTCTACTGCAGCAGGTAACAGTCAGAACATTCTCACTGTTTACCTAGGTCTGGCACAAATTCTTGGGCGTCCAGAAGGATCCAGTGTCCTAGTCTTTTGCGGGGTGGAAAGGCAGCTTCCTGCAACCTATCACTAGAATTTTTAGTTACTTCCACCCTGGCTGATGCCCACCAGTGAAATCAGATGTCGAAATGTGATTAAAAAAAAAAGTACAAGAGAACCAAAAAACCACAACAGCAACTATTTCACAGGAAAAGGAACATAAACGGTCAGTAAATATGAGGAAAAGATTTTAATGCTTCTCCAGAAGTCATAAAAAATATACAACAATGAGACATGATTTTTCACTTATTAAATTGGCAAACATTTGAAGTGAAATAAGCTGCCCAGTGCTGGCAAGGAGACATGGAGATGTGTAGTCTCAGGCTCTGTGGCTAGAGGCATCCTGATGGGCTGCTTTTCTGGAAAATGATTACAGTGTGGGGTGTTTGTTTTGTTTTTGTGGTTCTGGGGCCCAAACCCAGGGTCACATGCATACTAGGCAAGTGCTGTACTACCGAGCTACATCCCCAACCCTTTTTAAAAACATTCTATTTTGAGACAGGGTCTCACTATATTTCCCAGGCTGGCTTCAAACTCATGATCTTCTAGCCTCAGGCTCCCAGAGGGGCTGGGATTACAGCTATGCACCACTGTACCTACATACATGGTGTATTAAGTACCTTAGAAGAGTAACATTCTTCAACCAAAAAATTCCAATTCTAAGAAATTAACCTAAGAAAACAATCAGAAATCCCTAATCATTTTGTAAAGACATTCGAAACCACAAACCTTTTAAAAAAGATGGAAATAAGCCAGAAATGGTGGCATACACCTGAAATCCCACCACACTGGAAGGCTGAGGCAGAAGAAAGACAAACTTGAGCCCAGGCTGGGTGACTTAGCAACCTAGCAAGACTGTGTCTCATAAAGAAAAAGGAGGGCTGGGAATATCTGGGGATATGGCTCAGTGTGAATCTCCACGAAAAAAAAGAGAGAGAGTGAGAAAAAAAGAAAGGAAAAAGGAAATAATTTAAAATGTCTAACCAGGAATAATCACATCAATTACAATGCAAAAATACAGTGAAGTCTTTTTTTTTAAATTTTAAACCAAGAACATGTATTGGTACATTTTACATACAATGGTCACATTCATTACATTTATTTTGTACCTATACATGATGCATCTTGGTTACAGTGAAGTCTTAAACAGTTATTTTATAAAACCTCTTTTTCAGGGTGGGGATGTGGTAGAGCACTTGCCTCACATAAATAAATCCCTGGGTTCCATCTCCAGCACCACAGGAGGAAACTCATAGATGTATTTATGCTATGTCTAAGACACACACATCCATAGTGTACAAACATAACAATATAAATACTGTTTATATACATACTTATGTAAATGCACACATACATGTGATACTCTCTAGAGGAATGGAAAAGAGTGCTGATACTTGTTGTGCCTTCAAGGAAGGAGCCTGGAGAAAGGACTGGTTTTTTTTACTGAATATCCTTTCTTTATTCATTTATTTTATTATGATAAAGTACCACCGCACACTTCAGTGACAGCACATTCACACTATCGTGCAACCACCACCACGATCTAATTTCAGGACATTCTCACCGCCCAAAAGCAGACCCCATGCTCATTAGCAGCTACATCTGGTTCCCTCCTACCCCGACCCCCTGGCAACCACTAACATGCTGTCTGTCTCCATGGATTTTCCTCTTCTGGATATTTATTTATTATTTATTTTATAACTAAAATTCAAAATTTCATAACAAAGCAATAAGAGAATAACAATAGTTAATACACTGAATATTTTTAGTTTCAGAGTAGTTACTCACAGTACAAGACATAGACCAAAAAGATTCTTTCAAAAAAGAAACAAACAGTAATGCAAAACTTTCTTTTCGATGGTCTCAGATAAACTAGTAGTATAACATGAAACAAATTAGCGTATCTGTTAACATATTTTTGAAACAATGACATATGCATGTAATTTGGAGAAGTATTTCAACAGCTCCCTGCTTCCATTTACCTATTTTCTATTTTGCTCTTTATTTGTATGTATATAAACAAAATGATACAGTATGTTCCTTCTGTGTCCAGCTTCTTCCAGTTAGTACATTCTCAGGTAAAATGTTTCAGCGCATCTGTTCTTTCCGGCTGCATAATATTCCGGTGCATGGAGAAACTCTTTTTTGAATATCTTTTTATGAGTCTTTGACAATTTGGCTGCTTTCCTTTTTTGGCTACTGGGAATAGTGCTGCTAATAAGCATCGGGTACAAGGTTTTTGTTTTCGTTTTTGTTTTTTGGTGCTGGGGATGGAACGCAGGGCCTGGTGCTTGCGAGGCAAGCGCTCTACCACTGAGCTACATCTCCAGCCCCTGTGCACAAGTTTTTGTTTGAACACTGTTTTCAGTTCCTTTAGGTGTCTACCTAACAAAGGACTTTTCGGGGCCATTTGATAATTACTGAAAAGCCTTTGGCGACTTTTGACTATCGCACCACGTGCATGTATTATCTAACCAAAAAATTTTGGCTCTTTTAATAAAATAAGTAGAGACAAGTATATTGTTTTAAAATCACAGTTTAGCAGCCCTGCAAAATCAGCACTGGGTCAATAAGTGGTCACAGGGCCTATAAGAAACCAAGGTGCAGGAAGTGAAAAACAGAATCCAATTTTAAAGTATGACTCATAGAACCAGTAGGGCTTCAGGCTACAAATGCGCCCCATCCTTACGTTTTCCAGCAGTAGCATTGCCCTGGCAAGCGTGGGAAGGGCTGTGAGAATGTTTTCTAGACCCTTGCTGTTTAAAAAGCGAAAGCGGTAATTAAAGCCGGCTTGAATGCCACCCCCTGCTTGGCCCTGCCTCCTGCAGTACCGCAGGTGTCCTCCAGGGGGCGAGCGCGGGAGCGACCCGCGTCCCCAGCGGAGCTCAGGGTGGCCCCCAGCACTGGGCCAGCAGAGCAAACCCTGCGACAACGGATCCAGGGCTGGAAGGTCACCTGGGAAATGCATTTCTCATGGGCTTTATTTTTCTAACCAGGAGAGTGAGCAGCCCAGTAGCTGCTATGATCACAAAGGCTGTGGGCAGGAAGTGGAACTCTGCTGCTCCGCCAAGCGCAGGGCGGGGACGGAGGCTTTGCTCTCCTCGCCCCGGGCTGAGTCCGATCCCCGCCCCCCTCCCCCTGCTATAACCTCACCTTCTGAGCCCGCTTCATTACCTGTCTGATGGGTCTGGGGACTTCCACACAAGGCCGAGGCGAGAGCCACCGCGTGTATGTAAGACCTTCTTTATGCCCGGCACATAGTAGGTTCTCAAGACATTTTCGTCGTGTGGATGAATAGTCCCTCCTGTCCCCTGAGACCCCAGGGAGTGGAAGTGCCTAGAGCGCTGGTGCTACTCCTGTGGGGTGACAAGATCCCTTGTGAATGGCGACGGATGTCCTCAGAACCCGGGTTATGGACCTTGATCCCGTCCCCCGCAACCTCTGCACTGGGGCAGAGGCCGATTTGGGTTCCCACATCCCTAGACTGAATCAACTGTGTATGGGGGATTTTTAAAAAGTTTTATCTGGGACAAACTGGAGAAGGCAGAACTCTGGGACACAGTGCTAGTCTGTGGTCACCAGAGGTGCCAGTGAGGAGTGACAGCAGAAGGGGCTTGAGGATGGTTTTATTGTTTTGTTGTTATTTGCATTTGTTTTTCCTTTTTGTTTTGCTTTGATCCATACTGGGGATGAAATCCAGGGCCTCCCATATGCTAGACAAGCGCTCTACCACTGAACTACAGCACAAGCCTTTTAAATTTTATTTTATTTTTAATTTTGAGATAGGATCTCACTAAGTTGCCCAGGTTGACCTCAAACTTGCCACCCTCCTGCCTTAGCCTCCCAAGAAGCTAGGATTACAGGCATGTGCCACCATGCCTGCCTCAAGGGGATTCTTTAGTTTGATGGAAATATCTTATGTTGGCTGTGTAGCTCCATGGTGTGTGGGGTGGGTGAAGGACTTTTTAAATTGTCAAGATCTTAAATGCAGATAGACAAGAAAATAGCAACAGTGGGGGAAGCACATGATGTGATCAGGCCAGCATTAGGCTCCAGTTTGGGAGTTGGGAGCCGGAGGCAGAAAAAAAAAATCGTGTCTGTACTGAAGATTTAGACTTTCTTCTTGTCATCATTTCCTAAACAATAGCCATTTACATAGTGTTTACATTGTATGAGGTATTAATAATCTAGAGATGATTTACATAATTCAGGAGGACGTTGTAGCTTATATGCAAACACTATGCCATTTTGTATTTAAACAGGAGGCTTGAAAACTTGTGGGTTTTGGTATTTTGGGGGTCTTATACCAATCTCCTTCGGAGGTTGAGGGATGACATTAATACTAACCAATGTGTCTAATGAGAACTTTGTTTATACCAAGCTATGTAGTGATCATGCATATCACCAAACACACTAGAGTCATGTGCTAGTAAATTTCCTTTCATTGTTTTGTGTAATTCAGGTCATGTTTTCTCAGTCTTTATAATTTATACCTAATATGGAATAAGAGTTTTAAATGTTTGGTTATAAGTCGTAATTCTTACAGTTCTTTTATTAGAAGATACCAGAGTGGAGGTGGGTCTAAAATATACCATTTTAGGGCTGGGGATTTAGCTCAGTGATTAGAGTGCTTGCCTTGTAAGCACAAGGACCTGAGTTCGATCCCCGGCACCACCAAAAAAAAAAAAAATACCATTTTAACTATTAAAAATGTTGCAGTACAGACTGAGTGTATAGCTCAGTGGCAGAACACATGCTTAGTGTGTTGAAGGTCCTGGGTTCAATCCCTAGCACCACACACGCACACACACACGAAGTTGCTATAGTATACGAAATGGGAAGATAAAGAAAAATCTCCTATAATTTCAGTTTCATCATTCAACTACTGTTAGTGTTTTTTAGTGGATTTTTTTTTTTTTTTAAAGCCTGTTCTCACTAAATCGCTAAACTGCCCGGGCTGGGCTCAGACTTGTGATCCTCCTGCCTCAGCATCCCTAGGGGCTGGGATTACAGCCATATATATCACCACACTCAGGAACGTTTCTTTTTTTTTAAATCAGGCCTCAGTGCCTCACAATGCTGTTTGTTCATTTATCAAATATTTCCTAAATGCTTACCATGTGCTTACCACTGGTGTACAAAGATAAAACAGACAGGGTTCTTTCTAGGGTGTGGGGCTCCGTCCTAGCACATTTTCAGCTTGCTTATGCATCTGCTAAATGGTGCTACTCATTGCAGGGAAGCTTTCCAAAGGAGGCTCTGTGATGGATTAAAGGTAGGGTGGGAGGCCTGCTTGATGAGGGCAAGGACCAGCAAGGAGCCTGCTGGTGTGGCTAGAGAAACAAGAGGTGCTAGGGGTTGCGAATTGCCCCAGCTGATAGTGCAAATGCTACAGTTTGGTCCCTAGAGTAACTACATGTTCACTGAGAGATCTTGCATGGATGAATTTCCCTGTTGGGTTTCACCGATCCTTCAGCCTTTTCCCATCTGTAGTACTGGACCAGCCTTATTCACTTCCAGGTCTTTTGAATTTCTGCGAGTTTCCATCACTTTTGCACTCCATCTGTTCTTTTTTCTGGGCAGATGCCAGGTGCTGCCTCCCAGGGGCATCTCACTGCACACCAGCCTCCTTTGGTGTTGAAGAGGCTAGAGATCTTTCAGGGAAGGAGGAAGAGAATGCCTGCCTGCCTGGTCAGGGCTCAAAAGGGGAGGCTGATCAAGTCACAGCCCTCACATCTTGACTCCCAGAAGTGCTATCAATGTGTAAATCTGAAAACTGTTTGTACAAGTGCTCCCCTTGCCTGCTCCCCGCCCCCAGTGAGAAGCTCCAGTTAGGCAAGATGTGAGGTGGGGCTCCCCTCTGATACTAGGACAAGTAGGACCTACATCTTCTTGTCAAATCCAGATTTACCTGTATGTTGACACCTGCCTCATACCACAGAAAACTCTCATGGGATGATCATGGAAAAACAACATGAACACCTGGCCTGAGCTGGCTGTGGTGGCACATACCTATCTATTATCACAGTACTCTGGGAGGCCAAGGCAGGAGGATGGCAAGTTTGAGCCCAAATTGGGCAATTTAGTGATTCAGTGAGATTCCGTCTCGAAATAAAAAATGAGAAGGTAGCCCAGTGCAAAAGCCCTGGGTTCATGCACAGGGCTACAAAACAACAACAACAATAATAACAACAATGACAAAATAAGACCCTACATGGAGATGAGCATCCTGGTTTTGTTTTGTTTGGTTTTTGTTGCTGTGGTTGTTTTCGCAATGCTGGGGATTGAACCGAGGGTCTCCTGAATGCTAAGGCAAATGCTTTACCACTGCACCACATCCTCAGCCACATCTTTGTCTTTGAATATCAATATTGTGGTAGACTTCTCCTCAGGAACCCAGGAGGTCCAGGGCAAAAGTAAAGCTGCAGAGTGTGTAGGATTAGGTGGGTGACTCACATTTATCAGAAGCTGCTTTACAAATGGCAAATGTTAGCAGTTCTCGAAGGTTAGCTCATTCATGCCTCAGCCCCTGTGGGGGAAGTGTTACTATAGCCCTCTGTTATCAGTTGGGACCTAGGGTCACACAGTCATCAGAAGGTGGGTAGGGGCGGGCAGGGGGACTAAGACTCAGCTCTGTCCACGGAGTCACTACAGTCAAGTGTGAAACATCTCAGGGAACCTACTCCAGATATAACCCTGGGGCCAACTTGATGTCAGATATGCACATGAATGAGGACTGGGTAGCTTTTGCATTCCAGGGGCACAGTTTCTAACTGAAGATGGCATGAATATGAAGAACCGAGCTCTAAAGTAGACTGGAATGAGGGCTATCTCAGAGACACAGTCACATGTCACTTCGTGATGGGAACCCATTCTGAAATGTAGCCCATTAGGCAATTTTCTTGTTGTATGAGCATCATAGAAAAAATTTACACAATCCTCAGTGGGACAGCCCACTGTCCTCCTAGCTGTAGGGGACCTGGATGAACAGAACAGAGGAGATCAAATCAAACACAGGAGAAAATGATGCAATCAGAACACAAAATGTCTGAGGCTGCTGCCAGTGTAACACAGCAGACTGCTTCATTAGAAACATTTTTATAAGTAGGAGTACGCCCTAAAACACCAATAAAAAGCATGGTACAGTAAACATGAAATCCAGCAATAGGGTCGTTTATGATCATCATCAAGCATTATGAGGTGGACGTAATTGTATGTGTCATACACTTATACACTGGTGGTGCAGGTTTGCTTACAAAAACGAATTGTGTTTCAACCTCACAACAGCCACGATGTCATTAGGAAAAGGGAATTTTCCAGCTCCATTAGACTCTGTGGGTCCACTGCTGTGCATACAGCCTGCCATTGACCAGTACACCGTTGGGTGCCAGACTGTTCAAGGAGAGTCTCAAGGGAATATGGATGAAGCTGGGAGAGAGAAGGAGGGGAAGAAAAGAAGGAAGAGAGGAGAAGGGGAGAAGAAAGAGGAAGAGTGAGGAGGGTGCTGGGAAAACTTTCCTAGAAGATGGGCTTTGTGCTGGGAAGCTCCATAGGCTGGAGCAGAACCTGCGGAAGAAAGAGCTTGGGTTGGGAGCCAGGGCGAGAGCCAGGTGAGCGCATCCGGGATCCATTTGGCCATCAAGCCCTGTGGAGGTGTGGAGAGGGTAAGGCTGCTGGCCGGTCAGGATCAAACGTGTACAGGGAAGGCTCCATGCCAGGGAAGGGCCTGGCTTGCTTCTGAGAGAGCCAAAAGCCATGGCAGCTGCTGGGAGCTTCTGATAGAGCACAGGCAGAGAGAGGATTCAAGTGTGCAGGGAAGTCCTGCGGTGCGAGCAGGGCTGGGGCCTGGCATGCTTCCTCCCTCCTTCTGCTCTGGCTCAGTGGCAGCATGAGAAGGAGGGCCAGTCCCAGCATAGGGAGCTAGCTCCCTGTCTGAGCGCTGGCTCCACGTAAGGCTCCTCCAAGGCCTGAGTGAGGAGGGCATGACCTGACTGGGAAGGGTCACAGGAAACACTGAGGGTCCTTCCCTAGGAGGGGGCTTTGATTTTTTTTTTTTTTTCCATGCTGGGGATCAAACCCATGGCCTCATGTGTGCTAGGCAACTGTTCTATCATGGAGCCACACTCCCAGCCCAGGAAGGGTCTTTTCAATTCAGCCAAAGGAAAATAAGCAATCTTATTCCTATAAATCCAGACTCAGTCCTGACTTTGAAACTCTTCTTAAAGAAAATGCAGAGGAATTTTTTTTTTCGAAATGCAGTAAAAAATGCAATGCAATTGAGAACCAATTGCCTGAGACATTCAATTCACTGGAATGTTTCGGATTCAGTTATAAGAAAAAGAAAGAAACGATGACAGACAAGCTAACATCAAGCTGTCAGCTATCCACAGACCTGCTATGGATAACTGCAGAACAAGGGATAGAAGCAGAAGGCACTCAGTTTAGGACCCTCGGGAAGGGTGTGGGGAAAGTGATCCTGCCCATAAGTCTCCTCTGCCTCGTTCCTGTTTTTAGATGCCTTGCGTCCTAAAGAACTCAGAGAATGGAGGTGAGAAGGGCCAGGCTTGGGAAACAGGTTTCCTCATTTGTAAAATGTGGGAGAAGAAAAGAATAATGTCACCCTTGCAGGTCTGTCTTGAGAATGCACTGAGTCAATGCACAGACACCTTCACCTTCATCACAATGCAAGGGATGATCATTATCTTCACTGTGGTTTTGTCCCCGGGGTTCTAGGGTGCTGTGGGTTCTAGAGATGCTTTCCAGGTTCCTGTTGTCCTGAACAAAGCATCGGTCAAAAAATGTGCCAGGAAAAGAAGCATGTGCTACAGGGTGAGAGTGGGCTGCTGAAGGAGCTTACCGTGGCCACAAGCTTTTGGAGCCTCCACTCCTCAGGCCCGCCTATCAAAAACCTGCTTGATCTTGCGCCAGAAGAATTGGAGATCAAGTTCTCTGATTGGTCCCAGGTGCAGGAACCTGATGCATGTGTCCTGGATCTCTGTGATTGATGGGCCTACTGCTTCAGCTAGGTATAAGGCTCAGAAAAGGTAGATAACTTGCTTTAGGACACGCAGCTAGGAAGCAGCAGGATTAGCTGGGAGATAAACTCGCATGTACAGCACAGAGTAACTCCCCTCCCTCCCTGCTCTTTCCCCAGCAGCTGTTAGGTTTCTTGTTGTAGCCTTCCAGGGCTGGCTTTCCGGTAAGCTTTTCACTGCGAATATGAATTTCTTTACCAGGGTAACATAATCCCCTGAGTCACTCACGTGTGCCAGGCTCTCTACCCTGGGGCCGTTGCTGCCTTCAGAGGGCTCACTGGCTGGGGCAGGGGATTATTTATAGAGGGACCTGCTAGCTGTCTGGTGCATGCTGTGCTTTACACCTGTGGGTAGCCCTATTCCCATTGGAACCAGTTTGCATATTCTGCACACAGGAAAGGACCAAACAAGGTGCATTAAAAAAAAAAATCCTCTTTTCCAGTTTGGCTCTACAGGAACTCTGGCAAGCAAGGAGCACGGTGGTGTCAGGAGCTGGCCAGAGGACTCTGATTCAATGTGGGAACGCCTGACCCGCTCGGCTTTCTATTGGCTCCACCATTGGGAAGTGTTACTGTCCATGAATACCTGCTCTTTCCTGTCTCCATCTCTCCATCCTGAAAACACCCCTCGCTCCATGGGGAATGGAAAGGCCCAAGGGTTCCAAAGTCCTTTCCTTGCTTTCCCACCAATTTTCTTTGGATGGGATGTAATGTTAAATACCTCTTTTTTCTGTTGTCACTGCCAGAAAATATTTATAACCAGGTCAACCATAGCAGAGCTTTCTTAATGATTTAATTATAAAATATACTTATAATCTGTATAAGTGTGATTATACAAATGCTTACATTATGGGAATTGACAACTTCCAGAAATGGTTCTGATCATAGCATGTGACTCCTCATTTTTTTCCAAACACTAAGCTTTTGGGTAAAAGAAACAGACCAAGGATGTTGCCATTTAAGAAGCAGCTGTTACTCGTCATCTTTCATAGACATAAGCTCAGAAGGGGCAGGCTGCTGGCCAGAAGTCACGCAGTAGATCACCCCTGCTTCTTTCCTGTGTACCAGGCACCGCATGGAAGGGGCTGGGACTATGAAAATCTGTGTTCTAGATGCTTGGGAAATTCATTTTCTGGTCAGCTGAATCGTCAGGTCAGATTAAGTTTAGCAAAGAAGAAAGGAAGGCAGGTTTGGAGGGTCTCTAAGTCTAGAATTCTTTTCCCCATCAAAATTCTTCTTAAAGTGTCTGAGCCCCTTGATCTCAGTGAGTTATATGCTCCTCAGGAACATAGTCTCTGGGGACCCAGTCAAAATAGAGTGTGTGTGCAGGGGTCATAGTTGCACCTCACTCTTGTTTATTTGTGTACAGCAAGGTCTACACTGTGGTTTTAATTTGCATTTCTCAGATGACTTGCAGATGGTGAGAGCTCAGTGGTACAGTACTTGCCTAGCATACACAGGACCCTGGGTTCAATTCCCAGTACTGGGGGAAAAAAAAACCACCACCTTAAAAAGCAACAGAAACAAAACACCAGATGACTAATGCAGTTGAACATCTTATAGATGTTTAATAATCGTTAGTTCCTCTCTTCTTCCTGTACCTTTGCTCTCTTGTTCCCCGGGACCTGGCACAGTGCAACCCTGAAAAATGTCAGAGTCCTTGAGACCCAGATCCCTCTGTGTTGGCAGTTCTGTTGTAGACCCTCGAAGCTCAGCTCTCGGCTTTCCAGCTGCCTTGCACCTGCCCCCCCCCCCCCGACTGACGACCCCAGGTCTTCTCTGAGCCTCCAAGCATTTGCAAATACTGGTCCCCCTGTGTGGGACACGGTGCCCCTTTCCCTGCCCTGGCTTCACACACTTTACCTGAGTCCCAGGTCATGGGCCACTTCCGCCAGGAAGCCTTACTTGACACTTGCCCTGCTCCCGCCCACGCGCCTGGGTTAGCCGTCCTTTGTTTGTGGCTCTGCGACATCCTGTACTTCCCCTCCTACCACTTATCACACCATGTTGCAATTGCCTGTTTGCTGACCAGTTTCTCTTGAACCTTCCCCCATACCTTTGTGGATAAGATCGTGTGGCTGCTCAGTTTTATATCACAAAGCTTACTATGTCGGTGCTGTTGGTTCAATGACTGATCTGGTCCAGATGCCTTTTAAAAGACAAAAGTCTAAACTTCTCTTCCAGCAATACAAGAATCAATTATTGCAGGCCGTCATCACCAACCTCCTGCATCAGTCATCCTAATAGCCTAATTTTTCATGGAAACAGACATTTATTGAGGGTCTAGTGTGGTGGTCATGAACCCATGGCACACATGCCACAGCAGGCTGCTTGTGTCATCAAAAGCTCTGAAAGGTGCCAGGCCATTTACATGGATGTCATTTTCACAACCAAAAGATTTAAAGCCTCTAGTCTGGACAGTACGTTGAAACTCAGAGGCTGGGATGTCCATTCAGGTGATTAAAGAGCAAGGGGAAGTGAGTGAGGTCACAGTGCTCTCCATTGTGATAGTGGCAAAGGGATGTCAGCAGAGCAGGGTCCCAGGCAGCACAGAGCTCTACATCTGTGTGTCTGCCACTCTCGGCAGGTGCAGGAGTGCAGACAGATTTGTTGAAGAAATAAATGAAGATTGAAGAAGGAACACAGAAAGTGCAGCTTAGAGTGAACCTTAGAGGGAAATGAGGGAAACTCAGAAGACCCACACTTCTTTCTGAGCCTCGCTAATGTAATTCTTTCCTTTATCTCATGTGCTATTAAAGCAAACTGGACACTGAAGTATTTGTGGTGTGGCCAGCTATATACAGCGCCAGCCAAGGCTGATCCTTGTGATTTGTGCTCACATTCAATAGATCAAAAATAGCCACACCTCAGTACAAGGGAAGCTGAGAAATTTCTGTTTGTGAATCCAGGAGGAAAGGAAGATGGATATGGGTGGAAAGTTAGTGATCCCTGCCACAACATACAAGAATGGTCTTTCCTCTGCCAGTATTGCTGGGTGGCCATGAGCTATCACTCATTGCACGGGTGCTCACTTTGCAAAGGACCACTTCGTTCCAGCTCCTGATTTTACAAATGAAAAGACTGCAGCCAGAGAAAGCAGAGTCTCCTTCACAGTCTGAAGGTTGTTTAGTACCAGAGCCCAACTGTTTTGCTTAATCTGCCGGTACTTTATTTGCAAAGTGGATCTTTAAACAAGCAAGCCTCATCTCCTTCACAAAAGGAGCTTTCAGTGAGGGAGAGGGATGTGAAAGCAACACAAATTAAGATGTTGATGATATAATTATTACAGTGGTACTGAACGTAAATGATTCTCTACTCAGAAGGGTCTTTTGTGTGCCATGGTTCCTAAGAATCTGCATCATTAGGAACTTCAACTTCCCCATAAAATACTGCAAAATCATTTAGATGACCACGTGTGGGAGGAGTGAAACTTTGGCTTCTTCGATGAAAGAACAATTACTAATTGTGAAGGTTTGTGCAATTATTTAACCTTCTTTAAATTTTCATCCTCTTTTCAGTAAAATGAAGATGATAATACTTACCTCCCAAAGAAAAGATGAAAACCACTTGGCATAGTATCTGGTACCTAGTGGGGACCCAATAAATGTAATTTTCTGTTTTAAATAGTCGAGGTCCTTTCTCTGAATATCTAGGGGACCATTACACATATCTATTGATATAATCTATCCCCAAAGGGACACTTCCAACAACAATCAACAAATATAATCATTTTAGTATCTACTGTTGCTGACTTGGTGCTGAAAACCTACAGCTGAAAATAAAAACACTTGCTTCCGAAGAAGATTGAAATGTGAACAGAAAATAACACCATGTGATAAGCTGTGGGGACAGAATAGGGGGACAATCGGAGGGGGAAAATTTCAAGTTTGCTTGGGTGGGTGATGGAGGGCTTTCCTGGGGAAAGAGGCCGAGAAAAAGGGGACTAGACTGGGAGAGTAGAGGAGAATGAGGAAGGGCATTCTTTCTAATGAGGGAACGATTTTAGGTACAGCTGAAACAGTTTTTTTTTTTTTTTCTTGTTTTGTTTTTTAGCCAAAGGAATGGGGATTGGTGACCGGGACCACAGTGGGTTTGGGATTTGGTCCTACCAGAGATGGAAGCCAGGCAAGGATTTTGAGCAGGGAGGTGGTGGGAAAGGGGTGCATGGAAAGAAGTGGGAAACCTAGCTGGGTGGTTGCTGGAGCTCAAGCTCCCCTGCTCTGCTTTTTGTTTTTATTGTTTCATTTTTTGTGCTGAGAACCGAACCCAGGCCTTTGGACGTGCGTACTTTTACCACCCTCTCCCCGCCCCCGCCCACTACACCCCGCTGCCCTCTTTAGTCATTCAGCAAATGGTTACCAAGGGCCTGCCTTGTACCGAGCTGTATTCCAGGAACTGGAAATGAGCAACTAACAGGACTGGCAAGATCTCTTATCGCTTGTAGGAGATGGATGATAGATAAACAAGTAAACAAGCAAGGAAATAACAGATAAGCGCTGCGAGGGAAATGAAACCCGGTGACAGAAGAGTCCCTAAGCGCCTGCTGACTCCACGCCCAACACTTCTGAACATTTACAAGCCGCCTCTTAATCTAACTTGGGTTTTCTAAACGGGCTTGGCTCCTAGCAAAATCACTACCGTAAATAATTAAACCAGCTCGCCGGGTGTTTCCAACGCACCTTACCTGAGTGGGAACAGTCACAGCTAGTGTCCCCCAGGGCCTAATCAGCCTGGTAATTCTGGTTTGGGGGCCAGGGATTCTGCCTGAAGGCACAAGTGTTAAGGTTTGAAGAAGTCGAAGCAACCTTAAGACCTTTTCTGACCGGGGTCTGACCCTTCCTCACTTCTTCCCACCCAGTGTATACACACACTTTTTAGAGGAGAACCGTGTGTTAACGCAGGTGGAAGTGTGCGTTTCTCTCCTGGGAAAATGCACGCTTTTAAACAGGCCGGCGGCTTGGGGCAGGCCCCACCCGCGCAGCCCCCGCCCCGCGAGCCAGCGGACTCCAGGGGGCAGGCGGGGATCTCCGGGTCGCGGTGCGGAGTGCGGGCGCCACCGCGGTCGGGCGAGCAGGGATTAAGTCCGAGCTGCTCACTGCCAGGGACGCCGGCCAAGCACATAACAGCGAACGTTGTATTCAGTGCAGCTGCAGAAGCCAGGGACTGAGAAGGCAGAGTCCCCACTGTGCCCCGTGGTCTTCCCTCCTTTCACACGTTTACTCATTTTTTTCCTTCAATTTTTTCTTACAATGAAAACTATCAAAGATACAGGAAAGTTTGCTGTTTTAAGGCATTCTAGCGAAAGACCTTAGGAGGGCCTCTGATTTTGTTCAGCTTCTTTGGGGTGCCTGATACAGGCTGTCCTCCCGGGGAGCATGGAAATCAGGGATAATTAAATTAGGGCTCCTGCTCCAAAAGGGTTTTTATTCTGGTTGGGGAGAGAAGGCACTAATTAAAAAAAAAAATTAAAGCAGCTCACACCTTACTAGGTGTTTTCACATTCCTTTCAAAATCGTAAACTCAGAACTGGAAGGAAATGTAGAGACCTGGGGGAGGGGTAAATACCTGGCATATCCTGGCCCTTTCCTAAACTCCTGTCCTCATAGACGTCACTAACCCGTTACTCACTCATTCATCCATTGAAGACTTATGCATTGGACACCCTCCATGTTCTACACATTATGTTAGAAAGAAAGCAGGAAACCAGACAGACTTGTTTGCTACCCTTATGGACCTCCGAGGGGAAGACAGACATTAAACAAATAATTACATGCATGAAGAGTGTTTTATAAAGGCAGAGTGGGGGCAGTGGAGGGCATCATACTCTGGGAGGTAACCTGAGTTGGAGTAGGGTCAGGAAAGGCCTCTGGGAGGAAGTCGTGTTTAAACTGAGGTTTAGGGGATTAGGAAACAATTTCTAATAGGGTGAAAAAAATAACATTACCTACCACTATGAAAGACAGAGCGTGTTCACGGCTAAATGAGAAGCTGTGGGTACTAAAGGTGGAGTAGGTGTCCAGCGGTAAACAGAAGGTTGGTTGAGCCAGGCCTTAAAGACAAATAGGTTGACAGAAGATGGGTGGAAGAGCTTGAAGGATCAGCTGTTATTATCCCTTTCTCTCTTCCCAGAGAAGCAGCTTTTACCTGTTGTTACTAAAAAAAAAAAGAAACCCTTTATTTATTTGGAACCTACTATGTACATACATGATGGCAATTCTCCTGAGTTCTTACATCTTCCTTTCCAGGTAAGTATTCTTTTTCCACTTTTACAGGTAAAGAAAAAGGCTTGTGAGGGTTCCATCGAGCAGGTGACAGAGCTGAAATTTGAAGGTGTGCTTGCCTGGCCTCCTGGACCGGTTATCTCCCTACAACTCCTCACTGCCTTAACAGGTCCGAGGCTTGCCTTAAGAGCAATCAAATGCAAGTAACTGGGAAGGAAACGGAGGAGCTTTAACTAAGGAGTCTGAAATACCACTGGGGAAGGTGTTGGCAGAGATGCCCCAGGTGGGTGTAGGGAAGAGTGAGAAGTGACCAAGGGGCGACACTGGGCGGTTACCCAGGACTTCACTCCGGGGAGGTGCCCTGCTCTAACCACTACCCGTCCCGGTTAATCATTTCCTGACCTTCCTTCTCTAGCCCTGCCCGCAGGATTGCCACATCAGCCTTTCCCCTCCCCTTGCTGGCCCTCTGACCCTGAGGCTCCTTCTTGGTTTTTCCTAGGAGCCCCAATTTTGAGGGAGGATTTGTAACAGCCCCTGACGTCCTTCCTCCAGGGCTGCCCCACTGCGGTCGCAGGCTCGCTGCGGTATAATTGGGACCCCAGCAGCCCCTGAAGTCCTGTCCACCCCCAACGCCTTCTGAGAAGAGATCAGGGGTTGGGGATCCAATCTCTGCACGGATTAGCGAATCAAGGACCTGGTTTCCCTGCAGTAAAAGGGAGGACAGTTGACATCAGCGGGTAGGGTGTTGCGAGGCTTAAAGGAGGTACTGAGTGCAAAGTACCCGACTGGGAGACAGTACTGGGTACGAACATGTGTTAGATCTCTGCCCTTTTTAACACCTAGTAAAGGGGACCTCGGCTCAGCAACCCAGGTTGTATTTATTTCACTTAATTTCCAGCGGCGAGCGAGGCACGAAAAGCCCGATAGTGTACTCGAGATGAAGCAGAAGTGAGTCACAGGGACCGTGTGTGAGCCCAGGTGTCCGGGCGCCCCCGCGGGCTAAGCCACGAGGTCAGCACCCGGAACAGGCTCGGGTAGCACCTGCAGCAGCGGGGACACTAACTCAGGGGCCGGGGCCAGGCCCCGAATCCCTCGGAGCTTGCTTCTTCCTGTTTTATCCGGGTGGTTTTTATTTTCTTCTTGCCACTTGGCTTTGTAATCAGATTTCCTACCACCAAGCCGCTGTATAGTGAAACCTTCACAAGGTTTCACTATGTGAAACTCGGAATCGCAGTAAACGCAGCGGATCGGACCAGTTCGCCCGGACTGGGCGCCCACCCGCCCCGGGGTTAGAGGGAGCCGCGGCCGCCCTCCCGAGGCCGCAGAGTCGTGAGTCACTCCCGACCGCCGCCGGACTCCGAGCCAACAGCCTCCGCTCGCCGCGACCCCACCCCGCGGAGCGCAAGGGGCGGGGAATTCGGGGCGGGGCCTGCGCTACGAGGGGCGGGGCCAGCCTGGGAAGGCGGAAGCTCGCAGTCGAAGGGCAGCGGCAGAACCAGGATCCTGGACTTTCACGTTCTCCGGAGCGGGGCGCCGGGAGACGGCAGGCGTGAAAACGCGGCGTCCGGAAGCTCTCGCTTTCTTTGACGCAAGGGCTCGGGACGCAGCCGTCTGCCCAGCGCCCGGCCGGGAGCGACCCCGGACGGAGCCTCCAGCGTCTGTTCGGTCGCACAGCCTCGGTCCTCCCCGTAGCCGTTCTCGTGGCAATGGAGTGCCCGCACCTCAGCTCTAGCGTCTGCATCGCCCCGGACTCCGCCAAGTTCCCCAACGGCTCCCCGTCGTCCTGGTGCTGCAGCGGTGAGTGCGGCCCCGGCCGACCCGGCCACCACCCGAGGCCGCGGCTCTTTCGGGCCTGCCGTCGAAGGGCCCGGGCGGCCAGCGCGCGACGCGGGGGTGCTGAGGGCCAGCGGGCCTGGCGCGCCGGGGAGGGGGCGCGCTGAGGCGGGAGCAGTGGCGGCTCCTTTGTTTCCCGCGGCCCGACGGCTCGGCCGGCTGAGGGGAGGCCCGCGAGGGGCGGGAGTCCGGGGGCCGCGGGGGGCGGGGGGCGGGTGTCGCCCCCCGGGGCGGCCGCACGTGCGGCCCGGCCATGCAGGCTGCCGCTGCGGGACGGACGAGAAAAGCGCCTCGCTCCTGGTGCAGCTTTGTCTGGGCCGCCGCCTGCTTGGGCAGCGCCTTGGTCCCTGCCCCGCGGGCTCCGGCAGCCTCGGAAGCTTGGGCGGCCGAGGCCGGAGTCTTTCATCAGCCGGGGAGGGTGAAGTTTGAAAACAAACTGCGGGCTCCCTAGCTCGGGAGATCCAGCCAACAGCTGCTCTGGAGAGGCGGCTCGAGTTTGCATTTCAAAGACTGTTTCAGGACAGTCTTTTGGGTTGCCTGGAATTGCGTTGGGGTTCCCGAGTTCGTGTGCTGTAAAACAGTTTTTAGGTTTAGAGGACGCTTTGGAATAGCCTGAGCATTTTAACTCTTTCCCACTAGCCTCTGGGAAGCCTTTAGTGCCCTCTCATTGTCTACGTTAAGCGATTTAGGATCGCACGGGCCACCCTGCTTTGATTACTTCCTGGTAGGGCCCTGGTGCCGCTAGCGTCTTTGTTTATTAGTTCCAAGATGATCACTGGTAGCTTGGATTTTGTAGCGTAAAATTTGAATTGTGCACTTGAGAATTTTCAACTTCGTTTGAAGAAATGTAGAAAGACAGCGGAGGTACGATTTAGCTATGTGACATTTCTCAATGTAGGTTGGAGCTGGGAAATTAGAGAATGTTAACACTTTTGACAGGTTACTACTTATAGGGTGATTCTTTTCTTGGAGAAAAAAATTAGTAGTGCTCCGAAGAAAAACGGACAGTATTCGAGGATAAAGAATAGAAATAACCGCAGGTTTTTTTTTCAGGCGTTTGATGCTTTGCTGCCTTAGTAAAATGTAATGTATTTTTCCGCGTGAAGCTTTTAAAAATTAACCGATTGATTGGTTTCACAAGACAGTGTTGCAGTTTTTTTGTGAGGATGCAGACATTCGTGTAAATTAGCTCTTAGCTTTGACTGTATCTTCAACATTGAATGTTGAATATGAAACAAAAAAAGGTGTATCACATCGCTTTACGGACTGGTGGTACATTAGCTGTAGCTGTGGTGCCATGACTGTTACTTAAATTTTTTCAAAAGAGATTTGAAAAAAAAAGGACCAAAGTAAACACTAGGAAAAGCATACCTCACAGGGAATGGGGAATTACTCTGGCTCACCTGTAGTAAACTACCGGAATACAAAGTGGTCACTTAGCACACTTGCGGATTTTTCTGGGGAAAAATCAAACCAAATTTAAAAACTGCTTCACTGGGCACATGCATTTAAAAAACACGAGAATTATCCAAGTGATAGATAACCTGCTGTGAGTCAGTCTTACTTCTGTCAGTCAGGGGCTCCACTTGATTGTGGAAAAGAGAGGTAGAAAATCAAACATTTCTTGGGGAACTCAGTATTAAAATGAAGCTTGTGTGGATAACAAGAACGAATGAGTGTGTTCAGCCCCAAGGGAGGGGTTATTTCTGTCCTAGGGTTAGGGTGGCATCTTCGTATCTTGCAACCAAGTGTGCCTCCACTGCTTTGCAAGGGTGGTTCTAGCCACTTGCTGGGATTTGTAAAACCAATAAAGCTAGTTTTGCAACTTTGTGTAGTTTTTTTTTTTTTTTTTTATTTCCTGTCCAAACTCTGAATTTAACCCATTTCATCTGGGCCTTCCATTTTAACCTACTGGCATCCATTTGTTGATGCAATCTAGTGTTACTGTATTAAGCATGATCTTGTTCCTGCCTGCCTGTTGTTTCAGTGATTAGATGATTAGTAAATCTGTGCATCTTTAAGTAACTCATCACCTTGGAGCATTATTCATTCTGTTATTTTTTCCTCCAACGCTCCTTTCTTTTATTTTTTTGGTAGGGGACTAAAAGAATAGTCAGTGTGTTGAATAATGTGACTGGTATTGAGTCTGATTACATTCTTATTAAGGAGGGGGAAATCTCTGCTTTGGCACCTGGACAATGAAAGTAATGCCCTTGCCTTATTTTCATTGGGAGCTAGGAGTGAAACAGCCAAGCATATTGAAAAAGATCAACATGCTAGGCCCTACTAGCTAGCGATACATCCTTGGACAAGTAGTTCTGTGTCCTTTGAGTATTAATTTCATTGTGTCAGCTGCCAAAAAAAAGGAAAATACTTTGCATTTACTTCGCAGGTTGCTGTTAGGGTGAACAAGGCAATTTGTGTGTGTGTGTGAAAACTTTGAGAAACTGCTATAGACTAGTCAAATAATAGGTGGTATAGTAACAAATGATCAGAAGAATGTCTTTATAAAGAAGACTCCAAATAATTAAATATCCAAAGCCCATTAAATGGAGCCCATAACAGACTGGCTTTATGCTGAATTATGCTTTGCAAGGAGTTATAGTACTCAACCAGATTAGGAGGGTAAGAAGTAATTATACTTTAAAATTAGCTTGAGCTTCTTATCTGGGAAGGCACTATGTGTTAGGTATGTAATTGTATTCCTCAGTGTGCTTCTCACATTTTTTGTTCTTAAACATTTTTGAGGACCCAAAGAGCCTTTGTTCCTGTGGCTTATGTTTACTGATACAGTCTATTAAAAATTAAAACTGAGAAGAATTTAAAATATATATTAATTTACTTACAAGTAACAATAATGGATCCAGTACCTGTTAACACAAATGAAAAATTAATAAAATGTGTTTTTCATGTTTTACATGTTTGCAACTTTTTGTTCAGCTTAATAGAAGACAGCTGGATTCATTATCCGCCCCCCCTTCATTTCATCTCTCAGCTATTACACTTCATATAGCCTCTGAAGAACTCCACTGCATGTTCTTGAGAGAATGAGAGTAAACAATGAAAGTAAATATGTTGTTTACGAAAATAATTTTGACTTTCTGGGGCCTCTGAAAGGGTCTTGAAATCTCTCAGGGTTCAGAACCTCAAATCAAGAATCTGTCGGAGTACAACTATTGTTAACAGTTAAGGATACCTACACGCCTTTACCAAAATAGCTTTAAAAAATTAGAGAAATAGAGCCAGATTCATGCCACATGCCTGAAATCCCAGCATTCTGGGAGGCCAAGGTAGGAAGATGGCAGTTTAGAGACTTAACAAGCCGCTGTCTCCACAACAAAAATGGGGAGAGAGTGTGGGGATATAGTTCAGTGAGAAGGTCCTGGGTTCAGTGCCCGGTATGGGAAAAAAAAATAGAAATCCTTAAGTCTTTAAGGTTGCCAGCATGTACTTTCGTGGAGACTTGGAGTTTTTAACATACATTAACTGGGAAAAGATCATAGGGTCTGGAAGTCTCTTGCTGTCAAAACCAGTTACAGTCTAATCTGGTTGGGGGAGAGACAGGAAGCTAACTGGTTAGAGGATAATTCCATATTGTGGTTTAAGGTAAATTTTGAAAATAGCAATCTCCTAATAAGGTAAAAGCTGATTTGTGTCTAATCATTGCTAAAGACATTCTTAGTTTTAAATGAAAAAGTTTTAAATAAAAACTAGGGCATTCTCAAGCTTTTTGTTTTGTGCGTATACCAGATGTTATTTTCAGAAGCTGGAGGCTTGGACACTTCTTATTTTTGTGGGTGAAAGAGTTTAACTAGTGGCAAAAGATGGGAGAAAACATGAATTGCTTTTAGAAAATACCCTAAACACAACTGTTGTAATAACTAAGGAAAGCCCAAGACTAGCCTTTGGACTTCAGGAGTTTAGGTTAAATAGCCAGTTAAATTGGAAACATTTTAATAGCGAAGGAGAATTTTCCCTGATTAATTCTTCAAAGAGTTGATGGTGCCTCTTTAAGTTTTCAATACACACTTACTCTCTTATTACTCTATTCTTGAAGAGTAAGTATAAATTAAGTAAATGTTCAGCAATTTTGGGTGGGTACTGGAGATGAACACCCCCCAATCCATTGCAGGATGAGGTGCAGATTATTGGTTGTCAGTGGTAATAAATGTTTAATGAACTGATCAGCTTGCAATAGAGGTAAGAAATCACCTTGATGGAGTGATGGATCATTTCATATCATATGTCTCTCACAACCTACATTTAAAGAACACACTGTTTTATCCAGTGGACAGTTTTCTAGACAGGATCAGTCATTTCGTTCATTAGGCCAAATGCGTTTACTACTTTGAAGTATCATTCTACGATGTTAAGTGCCTAGCACTTAATAGGACGTTGAGTAAATATTTGCTTAATGAATGAACTTTCTTTCACTTCTTAGAGCCTGGCTGGGATGGTCTTTAATTTTATGCTGAAAATAAATGCAGATTAAGTATGCTTCTCCCTACAGTGCTTTCCCCCAGCCCTCAGTCCCACCATTTTAGCTAGTGATCTTTGGCTGACTCGTGAGCAAATGGCCATTTGCAGTGTTGTTGCTGCCATGAATTTGTATTCTTTTGACATTCTGTGCTTATAGATGGGTCAGTGTACAGGTTAGCTGTAAGTAAGGATGGGGCAGTTAAAATTGGTACACAGGTGATAAATCGTTCGCATTCGTTCTAAAGGTTACTATCTGAAATACATATTTTCCTGAAGAATTTAAACTTTTTTGGTAATGCTTGAGGCAGGCACTCTGACCACTGAGCTAAATCCCCAGGCCTGGTAATGCTTGAAAAGCTAAGTCAGAGTACTTGTTTTAGTGTTTTTGTTAGTATTTGTCTCTTACCATCCCCCAGAACCTGTAAGCAGCCTGGCCTTTCCCACAGTCTCTAAATATTTGGTAGAGGATGTAAAAGACCTAAAACTTAAAATACGCTCCATGTGTTTGAAGAGGCTGCATTGTAGGAATTGAGCCTAATGTTTTCTGTACTGTTGTGAAGAAGTTTTGACGCATTAATCAGAAGTTATTTTCCAAGTATTATACTAACTGTATGAAGAACATCCCTCTTGGCCTAAGCAAAAGAAAGAATGGGGCTGGAGGGTAATTAAAATTGTTTTGTTTTCCTGTTATTCAGTTATCCCCAGAATAATTCCTTCTCATCATTCTTTGCTATTACACCATTAGTCTTACGTTCTTATAGCATATTACTTTTTCTTTTACTGAAATTTATGCACTTTCTTTCTTTACTGAAATAGAAAAAATTAATTTTGGGTCCTTCATACTGGGTTTATAAGTACTTATGATTTTATAGTGTTAGTGGATCAGTAGCAGAACAAGGAGTAGTTTGTAGCTAAGCAACTAATTTAAATTGCTGTTTTAAAATTTAACTGAGTTTTTACATCAGGAAATACTTTACACATTTTATTTTATTTTATTTTTTTGTGGTGCTGAGGATCGAACTCAGGGCCTCATGCTTGCAAGGCAATCACTATAACCACTGAGCTAAATCCCCGGCCCTACACATTTCATTTTAATCTAGCTTGTTTTTTCGTTTTGAGCATTTTTCCTCACCTTGAGCCTTTTTAATGTGTTATTTTTCTTGTTCAAAAAATAAGTTTTCTTTGCTTAAGTTGTACTTTCCAACCTACGTACCTACAGGTTTTGTGCTTAACCTAGGCAGCTGCAGATTTAGTGCCTAGCTTGTCAGTGTTTAAAGTGGAAAATGTATTCTGTGTAAGCTATTTTAATTTTTTCTGTTTATTCTTATCTTCTTCAGACAGCATAGCAACTGCATTCTAGGTGTATGTCCAGAGCTTTCCTGGACAGATGGCTTAGAAGGAAGTGCTTTGCTAGATTCTCAGTAGGGACTCCTACTTTTTGGAGAGTATGCTTGGGAGAAAGTTTACCTTGATTGACAGCTGAGAATGCTGAGAATATCATTAACAGTAACAGACCGTTCATTTTACCTAGAATTGTCTTGTGCCAAGACCTCTAAAGGTGCTCTGAGATTTCTGAGTAATAATAGTCTGTTTTGAGAATGTAAGTAAGTTTATATATCTTTAAGGCTGAAAGGAAATTTACCTAAAATTATTCATTACAGTCATATCTTGAAATCTTTTGGGGTTGTTGAGTGAACTTTGGCTTAGAAACTTGTAAATGGAGATCATCTTTTTAACTGTTGTGAGTCTGTAGATGTTGTTATCTATAGTAATTCCAGATGTTTTCTCATCTATTAGCTTTCTGAGTAGGAGGAGAACTGAGAACAACATAATGTAACTTCAAAGCAGTTTGCTAGCATTTAATCCTGACTAATTTAATTAACTACTCATCCTTGTAGTTTTTCCTGTTTAGTAGATTATGAAACTGAGACAAAGGTTAAGAGTTGCTTAAGATGATCAGGGGTATTAAAGATAGCCCAAAGATTAAAATCAAATTTAAGAAAACCATTCAAACTTTTAAACTGTCTTTTAAAAAGCAAAGTCTTTATTTTGTCATTCAGTAACTTAATGTTTGATAATTTAAAAGATTTAAGATGTTTGCAAACACACTTGAAATAATTCCTTTGAAGATTTTTAACATGAAAGTACATTTTAAATTTTATATCTCAAAAATTACTCCTTTTAAAATTTGGTGTTTGACTTCCCTGACTCAATTATTGATTAAAGTGCTGGCAAGTTGAAACAAAGGACTGGCAGTATAAATGGGAAGAAAACAACTCTTTTGAATGTCAGTTTCATTATGCTCAGATCTAATTTTGTCTTAAGCTGAAATTCGCATTAGTTTAGACATAATACACCAGTCTCTCAATATAAGTGTGGATAAAATGCAATTGCTTTGGGTTATTTAAAAAACGTGTTTCAGTTGAAGACTCCCTCCCCCCTTTCTTTCATTTTATTTCTGGTAGAGTCTTCTTTGAGGTGGTTTGTTGTCCGGTAGAGGAGGGAGAGAGTTCTTAAGGTACACAATTTTCTTTTGCCTCTGGTAGCTCAGAGGTTATTCGGAATCAGCTTTTAGGCAACACACTTGGATTCCATTTGGTTATATTCTAAGATTTTCCAGTTGTATTTCCTGCAAAAGTTAATTATAGTCTTTAGATTGCAGAGCTTAAAACAGATTTCCCGCTCTTCTTAAGATAAACTGAAAAGAATATATGTGTGCTATTACAGATGTATAAAATTCACATGAGTTTCGGAAGGGAATTTCAGATTTTGGAAACAATTCAAATTAAATTTAGACACTGAAAAAAATGAATTTTGCTGTTGTTTTAAAAGTGCTTATGTTAGTTGCATGATTCACAATTTAATAAATACTAGCTAATTTAATTTTACAAGACCCTTTGAGGAAGAAATTGAGTGTTATTTTTTAAACTAAACCAGAATATATCTTTTAAAAGATACTATAACCAACCTGGATTTTATTTGGAGACTATGCACTCTGCTTTAGAATTGCGTAGCTCTGTCAGGGAGCTGTTTTCCATTGTGGAGTAGGTGTTCTGTCTTATTTTTTCTTTCTTTTAGCTGCAGTTAAGGTAGCCTCCTTGTAGACATCTGCTTGCCTGTTTGCCCTTGACTGGCCCTGAAGACTCTTCTTTTTAGATACTGTTCATGAGCTGTCATCACTGGGAAGAGCAGGCTGGCAGTTAACTGTCATAGGCCTGCACATTTAATTTAACTGATTATAAGATAACATTCCCTTAACTCTTTGTCCTGTTGACTAAGGTCAGGTTTTATTTATTTATTTATTTATTTATTTATTTTTTGTGGTGCCGGGGATCGAACTCAGGCCCTTGTGCTTGCAAGGCAAGCACAGGTTTTATTTTTGAAATAATGGATTATTAACAGTAGTTCATTCCTTTGTTTTAAACATTTATTACACAATGTTGGAATGTTAGTATTTTGCCAAAGTTTTGGAAGATCAAGTTGAAATTTCTAGAAAATAAATTTCTGTGCTAGAATGTTTCTCTGCAATAATTGATGGGATAACATGTTAGAAAAATGTTCTAATATGAAATTAGACATTTTTATGACATTAAACATTTAAAAAAAACTATGAGACCATGGATCTGACTTATATATAATAGAGCAATTTTTAATTTTAGTTTAATATGGTAAAATTGTTCTTTGAGTTAACCGAGATTAACTCTCATTTCCATGAGAATTTTTTTGGATGTTAATAATATGATGATTTAGCATTTTGGAGCAATTAATTTACAGCAACTAAAGGATCCAGGTACATCTTCTGTATGTTTAGTAGTTTCCCAGGCTCAACATTCATGGTATGAGAATTTAATTCTGAGAGTTTAAATGCGTTAGTTTCATTTTATTCATTTTGAGTACTTTTGTTTGTGTTTGATTGTTTTAAAACCTCATTTAAAATATATTCAGGGTTTTATTTCTTTGAATACATAAATTTTTTTTTGGAAAATATGGGTCAGGTTTGACAATTATGTCTGTTCATTGTAAAAAAAATTGTAACTCTTGGTTTTTGCTGAGAAATTAGAACAGTTATTAGAGAAAACTAGAGTAGTTAATTTTTTTGTTTGTTTATTTGAGACAGGGTCTCACTGTGTAGCCCAGGCTGGCCTCCAACTTCCGGTGATCCTTTGTGAGCTTCTGAGTTCTGGGATTACAGGTGTACACCACCGTGCCTGGTTTAGAATAGTTAATTTTTATTTATTTATTTTTTTGAGTTGGCAGGTAGCTATTTTCTAGTATATTGTGTTTTTAACTCTTTAGAAATGTTATAAGTATATACCCAGTTTGGTTTTTTTCTTTTCTAGTTCTTCAAAAATAGTCTCACTATTTTTAAAAGTTTTCCAGTCCATCAATAAATAACAAATGTGGAAAATTTTTTTTCTACTTTGCTTTAGTGCTGCCTTTTACTGCATAAGGATTAGACTGAGAATTGTACAATGCAGGTACTAAACCTATTGTTCTCTGAGGAAAGGCTGATTCCAAGAGTTCCAAACTGGGTATGGTGGTGTGTGCCTGTAATCCCAGCACTCTGGGTGGCTGAGGCAGGAAGATCACAAATTTGAGCCCAGCCAGGGCTCAGGATATATAGCTCGTTGCAAAGGTCCTGCATTCAATTCCAGTACCACAAAAACAAACAAATAAAAAGAGGTTTTAAAACCTCATAATTATTTTATTTACTTACAGGGAATAGTGCTTCCTTAAAATGTGTAAAAGAATCTTTTCTTATATTGCATACACCCACTATTGTTTTGAAGTAATAATTGCCTAGTGTTTTTATTTACAGTTGAATTTATTTCTTTCGAAGTGCCACTTGTGTTAAACAGTGAATTTGCTTACTCAGGTTGTTGGCAAAAGCATGAAATTTCATCAGATCATGCTATATTAAATAAATGGAAATAGTAGATGTCAGAATTTTTCTTAGGTGATTCATGGCTTTTGTTTTCATTCTTTATATAGTCAGCTTCATAGGAGAAGTTATTTTTGAAACAATATAAACTCCTGGTAATTTTTCCATAGCTATTTGTGTCTGGTTTTCCAAAGGCAAAAATGGCCCATTTTGACGCTGATTTAGTAATCTGCTCTGGCCATGGTCATTTTGATCCTTCCCCCGACTATCCTTTCCCCTTTCTTGGAGGTAGGATTACAGTTGAAATTTTTAAACTGGAGACTGGTAGAGTAGATACAACATAATAGCTGTTTTCCAACAAAATAGGTCTGAAGAAGCCTACAAATTTGTGTGATGAATTACAGTTTTAAAGACTGTGTTGTTTCTCACAAATTGTTTGTATATATTGTTTCCATTTGATGTTGAAAAGTGATTTCAGAAACCCACTTAAAAATAGAATAAAATGCTTGAGCCAGTGGGGGACCAACCTTATGGGTGAGAATTTGCTTCTGTGTGGGAAGTCAGCAGGACCAGATGCCCCCTCTTTTCTGGCTCTGTAGGTATCTGGATCTGTTAACATATAGATGACAGATTTTGGCCAGCTTTGAAATTATATTTGCTAGTGGGGGACACATATCATTAACTCTGAAAATTAGCCTTAAAGTGTAGGAGATTCAGTAGGTACCTGGCCCCAAATGATGAACTGGTATTCTAATTTTTATGCCATGTAATAGATCTAGACTTTTTTTTAATTGGTGCTGGGAATTGAACCTAGGCCTTCTATATGGAGTTAACAGTTTAAAGACTGTGTTGTTTCTCACAAATTGTTTGTATATGTTGTTTGCCTTTGATGTTGAAAAGTGATTTCAGAAACAGGTGTTCTACCACTGAACTGTGTCCCCACCCATAGACATTTTATTTTAACTAAAAAATATTTTGTACAATTTCATGAATTGATACGCCTGTTACATCAATCTACTTTTGAAAGATTAACTCCTACTTTCAGAAAAATAATACGTACAGTAAATAAAACTGAAGGGCTTAAAATAGAACAGCTGTTTCCTTCTTTCTATTCTCAGTCCTGCTGCTTTCTCTCTTATGCTGATCTACAGACTTCTAAATAATACAGTTAGTAATTTATTAATTTTAGGCACTATCCCTTGCCATCTTTCTGTGGTAAACAAGACTTTACTGTTTACCCCACTGTCCCTTCTCTCCATTTCCTAATGCATATAATTAAATATAAAATTTTGTTTAATATAGTGATTAATTTTTCTTTCTGGCCCACCATTTTGTTTTTCCCTGAGTTAGTAATTGCCTTTTTAAAAATGATTTAACTTATCTTCAACATATTTTCTTCCATGTTCTTATAAATCTGTCAAATGTCTGTGATAATTGTTTTCTAGCCCCTTTCAACAGATTAGATAATCTCACAGCGCTTCTTTTTTCTGCAGATCTCCTTCCCTAGCCTGGTGTCCTTTGCGCTCATTCAAGATAGTTGTTCTGTAGGCTTATTGGACAGTTTTTACTCTATGATTCCCTTTGCTGTTGTCTTGTTTTAGATCTCCCATTTCCTGGGTCCTGTGCCTTTCTCTTTCTTAAGATTATTCCATTGTTTTGATGCACTGTATCATCTAGGTCCCTTCCTCTTAGGAAGTAAAATTTTGACCCCGTGCAAGTCTGACATTTTTACTCTACTTTTGTACTCAATTGCTTAGCTAAATACAGCATATTAGCAAAGTCTTTCTCCTTAGAGTCATAAACACGCTCTTCCTTTGTTTTTAGGTGTCCAGTGTTGATCTTAAGAAACCTGATGCCTTTTTAGTCATCCCTTTAGTGTATGACCTTTTTTTTTTCCTGAAATCTTTTAGGGTATTCTTTTTATCTTTAGGGCTCTAAAATTTCAAAATCACATGTTCTTGAATGACTAATTTTTCTTTTATTGTAACAGAAACTCAAGAAACTCTTCAGTCTAGAGACTCACATGAAAAGAAAAACAATATGTGCTATAAACTTAATAGCATGTCTCTTCCCCCGTAGTTCCATCCCTTAACTTTTTCTTATTTTTTTCCTGGAGCTCCCATTAATTGAGCTTTGGGTATCCTGGGTAGATCCTCTAATTTTCTTATCTTTTTTAGTTCTTTGACTTTTTTCTTTCCCACCCTTCTATTGAGTTTTTTTTTTTTTTTTTTTTTTTTTTTTTTTTTTTTTTTTTTTTTTTTTTTTTTTTTTTTTTTTTTTTTTTTTTTTTTTTTTTTTTTTTTTTTTTTTTTTTTTTTTTTTTTTTTTGGTGCTGGGGATCGAACTCAGGGCCTTGTGATTACAAAGCAAGCACTCTAACCGCTGAGCTAAATCCCCAGCCTCTATTGAGTTTTGATCATCATATTTTTAATTTCTAAAAGCTCTTTCACATTTTCTGACCACTTCTTTAACATCCATCCATCCTATCACTGTTACTTTGCAATATCGTCTCATATCATTTGAGAATTTAGAGTTTGTTTTGAAGTTTTTCTGTGGACCAGTTTATTTTGTTTTCTCTGGTTCTTCTTTCTCCTTTTTAAAATAACTCTCTCAGGAGAACTAGAAGGGGAAAAGAAGGAAGGGAAAAGGGAAAAAGGAAAAAATGGAAAAATGTTAAATAAACCTGCTGTAAATAAGGAAAGGGGGAATGGAGGGGATGGGGAAGGGGTAGGGGACCAAGGTACATCATGTACAGGTACAAAATAACCATGATAAATGTGATCATTATGTATAAATGTGCTAATACATGTTCCTGGTAAAAAATAATAAAAAATAAAGTAAAATAAAATAACTCTCTCAGACTGGAGGTTTTCCTTAATGATGTGTTTTGCCTGAGTCTCTTCATGAAAGAGCAGAGCCCCACACACCTCTGAAAATGGGCGGGGCTTCTGTGCAGTGGGCTGCTTTGTGGTGGGGTCAAGCCACCTTCTTCATTGCAGGAAGATACTCGGATGTCCCTGTGGACAATTTTCCTGGTGTCATTCAGTTTTGCAATCCTCTTTGGGGCTATCTAGTTGTCCACTGCTATCCTGACCTTTGGCTGTAAGATGTTCTCTGACTCAGTTGTCCTTCTGGAATTTGGACTCCTTGTTTTCAGTGCCGTTCTTGTCTTGAAGTCTGCTGTGTTCCTGGCTCAGAGCCACCTTCCTGTTGCAGCTTCCTTTGCACTGCCGAGATTGTTGTTGGACCAAGTGAGGTGCCAGGTACTTGTAATCTCAACCACCCTGGAGGCCGAGGCAAGAGGATCGCAAGTTTGAGGTCAGCCTGGGCAACTTCGTAAAACTCTGCCTCAAAAAAAGGACCGGGGATGTAGCCCAGTGGTAGAGTTCTTGCCTACCATGTGCAAGGCCTGGGATTCACTCTCTGGTACCTGCTTCCCACCCCACAGGATTGCCATTGCTTCTCAGACTTGGTGATTTCCAAAAACCTGTTGAAATCTTTTGTCTGTTTTGGTAGGCCCACATGTTCTCTTTGTTCTGTGGGTTTGTGTCTGTTTTATCCCATTTTTGTCATGTTAGTGGGATTTTAGGTAGAAGAACAGATAAATGAGAAGTTGGTCTACCATATTTAGCTTGATATCCATTTAAAAATGTGACCTGGAAGGCCAGATCACAAACTAGATTTTGGATATTATGCCTGTGAAAGAAACACAGTTGTAATTAGGCTACTGACTTAATATGTTGTAATATTTGTGCTGTACTAGTTCATCCATTAATGAAGAGAAGTGCCAGGTTTACAGGATTCTTTGATTCTGTACATTGGTAGCTTAACCTTGCTTTGTGGTATAGTTTTTTAAAAAAATGTATGTTCTTAACTGGAAGTAAAAAATAGTGTTTTTAGCTGGGTATGGTAGTGCACACCTGTGATCTCAACACTTGGAAGGCTCTGGAAGTTTGAGGAAGATCTCTGCAAGTTTGAGGCAAGCCTGGCAATATAGTGAGTTCAAGGCCAGCCTGAACTACATAGTGAGACCCTGACTCAAAAAAAAAAGTGTTTTGTATCTCAAAGGTTAAAATAATCTTTGGATTTTGATGTTATTTCACACTTAAACATTGCTAAGGATAGTGCAAAGAATCCCCCATGAATTTGCAGACATAATACTCTTTTATCCATAGTTTTTCCAAGAACAGGGACTTTCTTCTCCGTAAGCTTAGGATATTGTTCAAAATCAAGGTGTTACATTACTATTACCTATTGCACATTCCATATTCAGATTTCTTCAGTTGTCCCAATAATACTGTCCTTTATAATCTTGTCCCAATAATGCTGTTTCTTTTCTACCCCTTCCACTACCCTGGATCTAATCTAGGATCATGTGTTACATTTAGTTGTCATAATGGTAGCCTTCTTCCATGTGGAACAGTTCCTCATCCTTTGTCCTTCATGTCTTGGCATTTTTGAAGAATCCAGGTCAGTTATTTTATAGAATGTCTGTCAATTTTGAGTTTGTCTGAATTTTCTTCATGACTGGATTCAGATTAAGTGTTTTTGATACATTCTGTGTATTTTCTCAGAGTGTCAGATCCAGATATGTGTGGTGGTTTATTTTGTTTTTGGTGATACGACGTTCGATTGCCCCCAGTAAGGTACTAATTGCTGAGTTAATCTGGTGTGAAGTTAGTATTTTCGCCTTTGTTACTATGAAGTAATTTGTGGGACATAGTTTAGATACTTTGGGATTTCGTAGGGATATCTTGTTCTTTACTGAACTTTTGCCCAGTAGTTTAGCCTCTGTTAATGGTTCATGACTAAATGAGTTATTGCTAGGATTGTTGCAAGATGGTGATTTTCTAATGCCTATTTGTTCATCACGTTAGTTGGTATTCTGAAAGTAAGAGCTTTCCTTTCTCCCCTATTTGTTTATTCATTTGTCTCTTCATTTTAGTATGGACTCTTAGGTTTTTATTTATCCTGTGATACTTTGTTATTATGTATTTTGAGGCCCATGTTATCTTAGACTTGGCTCATGAAAGCCATCTTAGTCTGAGGTTTCAACACGTCCCCATTACTCTTCGAGCTTTTTCTTCATGGCATAACAAATGTTCTGGACTTGTCTTGCACTGTGTCTGCCCCAGCTTTGGAGTCAGCCATTTCTCCTAGTAGCCCTCCTCCTTTTTGGCTGGGAATGATGTTTATAAACTAAGGTCTCTCAGATTTACTTATATTAAGAAATGTAAATAAACAGACATGTCTATATCTATTTATGTGTTCTTGTTTTTGTGTATAACTGTGAGTTTGTATTGATACCTACAATTCCATTGAACAGCACCATCCTACTCCTGCCTATTCTGTGTTTGTAACTCTTCTCCCAACAGTAATAATCTGGTTCCTATTGTCTGCGACATAAGTACCCGATTGCTTAACCTTATTATCAGAGAAAGTAGTTCCAAAATTGCTAGCCCATATCATTGCAAAGTAAAGTCCTTGCAACTAGAGCTCAGTATTTGTTTATAGTTGTTTTCATCTGTGTACTGACAGTATGTAAAATGTTATGTTCAAAAGTTGCTTGAGTTAGTTTTCCTCCCCCTTTTAATATGCTTAGCAAACTATATACTCTCTTGGGCTTCACTTTTTTCATTTAACAGTGTATCTGGGATATCATTCCATTTTTTTTTAAACTAAGAGAAGATGGTTTATTTGAAGTTGGAGAAAAGTGGGAAGAGAGAGACGATAGATACCTACTCAAGGAGTAGGGAATATTTGAAAGTGGAGTACTCTTCACTCCATGTTTGCAGGAATTTTCCTTATTTTTTTAGTACAGTACTTCATTTGTGGATATGGCACAGTGAATGTGTCCAGTCTCCTGGGTGGGGGCATTTTGGTTCTTTCAAGTATTTTGCAGTTACAAATAATTTTTTGGTTAATAGCCTTGTATAGATGTCTTCTGTAGTAGTTAGTATCTTCAGGGCTGAATAAAAATTTAACTTGTTAATTGTGTAAGCAGTAATATGTAAGTGGTTTTATAGTAATACTTCAAGCTCTTTGCTTGCTTGTATCTTTGCATCTCATGTGGTCTTACCAATTGTTCAAGGTTGTTAGAGTGAAATACTTTATTGTAATTATTCTTCCTGAGAAACCTTGCAATCTGAGAGCTGGAAGTGGCCTTGGGAACATTTTTAGTCAAGTAATGACTAATCATATTATTTGGGTCAAGGTTCCTTTTAAGCAGTTGACTGTTCTTATACATACTCAATCAGTGCTGTTTACCACCTGCGTGGTCAGAGTCAGCTATCTGGGACTTCTCACTTTAATGTAAACTAGGTTCCTTTACATTGAGTGTTGACCGGTTCCTCCTAGGGGTTATAGAATGGAAGTAGGACAAGATAATTCTTTGTAGAATAAGACAATCTCTCTGTAGGACAGATATACAGATTTGGACATTTGCTTTCTTTGAAAAGTCTCAGAGGCTTGATGATTATGAACTGCAGATCCTCCAAAGCATGACATCTTAGATTCCCAGTTAATGTTTCTGGTCCTTTCAGGTGATTGATAACTTTTAGTATTTTTCTTCCAACAAGAGAGCATTGGATGTTGCTAGATAACCATGTAGAAGATTAGCTAGTACGGCATCCCACCAGAGGGGTCATAAATAGATGATTTGTTTATTGAGGTGAATCAGCACCCCTCAGCATAGGGATACCTGGAGCTTCCAGGCAGATCACTTCTGGCCCTGAGAGGCCTCTTCAGTTTATGAGCTTGTGCCATACAGATGTTACCATTTCCTAAGTGTGCCCTGACATGGAAGAGGTCAGGAATGTGCGCTAGAGCACAGTCTCAGAATCAACCTCTAATGTCCTCTAAGGACAGTGTTCCTTACGGGGAGAACTAGAGAATAAGGTGGATAAAGAAGAATTGAATTACATAGGGTAGAATTTGAAACTTACAGGTCTATAAGAAAAATAGGCTGATCGACCTGTCTTTAATCTGGTATGATTTGAAATCATTCCTGTTCATTCCTTTGCTAAAATAAAAGTTAGAAGTTACCTATCTGTCTATTTTATCTATATTATGCACACATACATACATATATAGTATATGTTTTTTTCTTTTTCTTTTTTTTTTCTTTGAGACAGGGTCTCATTGTGTTTCCCAGGCTGGCCTTGAACTCACTGTGTAGCCGTGGCCGCCTTCAAACTTGCAATGATGCTCCTTCCTTAGCCTCCCACGTGCTGGGATTTCAGGTGTGCGCTACCACACCTGACTAAGAAGTTAGATATTTTTAAATGGTTTAAACTGTTTGGAGTATTGGAATATTGAACAGTTCACATAAAGAACTTAGCATCTTCTTAGTCTGTGTTTTGACATTTTCATTCATTGCTATACTGATGATTGTCTAAATGGAATAGATACTGAAGATGTCTTTGGTTGCTTAGATTGGTGAACCGGGAATTAGTATCTGTTCTAAATGCCTCTGAGTTTGATGTGATTCAGTATGGTTCTGATACTTGAGTTGCTTCTCTGTTTAAATGTGTTGTCTGAGTAGCATCTTACTAAGTTTTCTAAACCTCCCTATATTCTCTCTCAAAATATGCTTCTAAAATGCATTTTTTCAGAAGTACTTATTTTACATTAGGTATATAAAAATTTAATGATTCTGGTACTAAGGTGGGTGTAATGGTTATGTCAATTTTGAAATAAGCTTATTAACACTGAATATTTTATTTCTTTCATTTAATGTAACATGATTTAATTTTAGGCCAGGTATAGGAGGGGTATCTAAGAGATTTAGTGTGACTTACATGTTTGAAATTTACACTTGATCTTAACCAAAAGGCCGAGAAGCGATTACATGTTTCAAATTTGTCTGTGAAAAGATACTGTCAGCTATAATTCTTTTAAAGGGCTTAAACTAAAGAAAAACTTTCTAAAAATCATGGTGCACATGGACATATGTTAAGTGCAGTGTATATAATAATAGCAACCAGCATTAACCCTTGACAACCATTTTATTCTTTTTAATATGCTTTTAGGGACCAGAAACTGATAGTTGCTGGATGCTTCTTTCTTAGGCTCTATGCTATATACTTTCTAAGTTTGCCTCATATAATCCTTACCTTGGTCATGTGAGGTAGAAGTGGTATTGTCCCACTTCACAGGCTGTGGACCAGCTGCTAGCTTAAGGTCATGCAATGAAAGGATGGTAAGCTGGTGGTTTTGAAATCTGTGACTAGTTCATTATGTCACATGACCTCTAGTATATTTATTTGGAGTTGACAGAGTAGCAGTTAAATTTTTATAAAGGCAGCTCATTCTGCCTTTGTATAAAAAAGAGGTTCTTTTGATATCAGGGGTAGGTAATAAGACTTTTACCTGCACAACAATATAAGCAGAGTTGTGGTCACTGTGCCTCTTTCCCCCTTCCCCTCATGGACCACCTTGGAATAATTCACTAGAATGGTAAGAGAAAGTTGTGATTTCTTCCTCAGAAATCTTGGGATTCTGATTAGAGTGTGGGCTCTTGATCTCAGCTTCAGAGGCCTGTGGTCAGGCCTTGCTGAGTTTGGTAGGAATCAGGTCAGGCTGGCAGAAGAGTACAGCATGTCAGAACTCTTGAGGTAAAGATAGAATTGGAAACAGAGATGGTGTAGAATGCTCCTGGCTGATTTATTCAGATATGGTTTTTCAAGTTCAACTTTCAGCAAAATTGGAGATTTCCCAGGTTGCTTATTAAATAATATAATTCAGAGAAGCAAAAGAAGTGAAGGAAAAGGCTTTGTAGCTTTTAATGATGTGAAAAGGAATTTCTTTAACCCAGAATGTGGGATTTCTGTGAAAATAGTATATTTGAATTTTTGAAGGGTTTGAAACTATATTTGTAACTGAGTTGCTGTTTTCATATTATCGGGGAACATTAAGGTTGACGTTTATCCTCAAGAAAGAATTGAGTTGTTTTATAGTAGTGGAGGCACGTCTGGATTTGAGTTATTTAAAATAGTAATGTGATACGAAAGACCGCATTGAAAAGAGTGATGGCTGCTTAGTTGAGGATAGACTGCCATGCCTGTCCAGACTGCCTCAATGTAGAGGAGATAGTCTAGTCTTTGGGTGAGTTTGATTCCTGCTGAATAGAACCTCTTGAAGCTTCCATTCTCGCTTCTGTTAAACAACAGTGTTAGTCATTCCAGTGAGTTCGGCGGGTATGGACGATGCTTTTTGATGTATAACAAACAGTCTTAAATCCTAGTAATTAAAAGTAATCATTTTATTTTGCTTATAATTTTGTGGGTCAGGAATTTAGGAAGAGTTTGGCTGGGATATTTTTAAGGCAGAGTATCTGGGGCTAGAACATCATCTTCCCAGGTGGCTTCTTGAGTCACATGTTTGTGTGAGTTACATGTTTCCTCTGTCACAGTGTGATGCCATATTCTCCAGAGCCTCTCCACACATGGTTTGAGCTTCTCACAGCATGCTGATCTCAGGGTAATGAGACATTTTATATGGTGACTGGCTTCCCCTAGAGCAAGCATTTCAAGCAGTAGCAAGAGGACGGTATGATTTTCAAAAGACTGGGACTTGCAAGTTGGCATAGAATCATTTCTGCTATATTCAGTTGCCCAGGGCAGTCACAGAACCTGTCCACATTCATGGAATAGGATGCAGACCTTACCTCTGGGAAGAGCATCAAAGAATTTGTGGCCATATTTAATCTACCACAGAGTGATTAAGCAGAAAGGAGAAAAGTGTTATGAGAAATGCTGTGACTTTACCAGCAAACTCTTTATTTATCTAATGATTTTGGAGCAATTGCTTGTCAGCTTAGGATAATAAAGGGATAGAAGTAAGAGAGCTGCCAGAGGGAGGAAAATGGAATAGCCTTTGGGGGGGGGCATGGAAGTGCAGCTGAGATGAACTTTGCTTCATAGTTGTCTGTCTTTCCTTCCTTGTGTCTGAAGTCTTAGTTCTGTGATTTTGGGCTTGACTCTCATCCTGCCATTTGTGAGCACTTTGGGTTTGATACTCAAGCTCGGCAGCCCCACTTTGGAACTCTGTTTGGTCTCCCAAGCTCTTCCTTGGACCACTCCTTTAACTCTGGGTACCTCCTGGTAGTTTTTAAGAGAACTCTTCTGCTGCCCTGTTCCCTGGGAGCCCAGTCCCCAGTTCCCTAATGAACAGCATTACTGTGGTAGTGGGTGGACGTCAGACAATGACTTTGGCCACACCCAGGTTGCTTTGGCACCTTTGGCAGTTGCTTAGTACTCTGTAGTTTGATTTCTTTTGAATTACATGAGGACTCAGTTCCTGCTCTCTGTAATTTTAATCAGTTCCTTCCCCTAGTAATTTTAGGTGGCTCAAGTTAAAGATAGAAGAGACTTGAGAACTTCTAGCAGAGAATAAGCTTGTGGGCATATGGTTGAAGGAACATTTATGATCTATAGAAGATTATATACCTTGCTCTTAAACATAAAAATAAAAGCTGGCACAGTGGCTCAGGCCTGTAATCCCACTTCTCTGGAGGCTGAAGCAGGAGGATTGTGAGTTTGAGGCCAGCCTGGGCTACAAATTAAGACCCTGACTCAAAAAAAAAAAAATCGGTTGGAGGGTAAATTGGGTATATCTGAAATATATTTCTATTCATATGTACTGGAATAGTTACAGGATTTTTGTGATATTCCCTATCCCCCATTTCAAGAAAAGTAACACTTTTATTGGTGAAATTTACATGAAGAGCATATAAATGCTTGTTTTAATATCAGCCACAAAATTTTGAATTTGGTTATATTTTTTTAAGTCCATAGTTGTAATATTGGATTATTGGTTTAATTTACCAGTCATGCTTAAGAATTTAGAGTAAGTCCCTTTCATTAGGATCAATTTATAGTATCAATATTTTTAAATTTAGTTTTCATTGTAAAAAAAAATAATGCTTTTTGAAAAACCTCAAACAGTATACTTGAAAGTAAAAGCAGGTCCATGTGACTCTAGTCTTCTACCATTCTTTTTATAAGTGCTAGCAGTTACTTTATAACCTTCCAGTCTCTCTCTTTTTTTTTTTTTTTTGGAGACAGGTCTCACTATGTAGTTCAGGCTGGCCTTGAACTCACTGTGTACCCCAGGCTGGCCTTGAACTTGCAGTAATCTTCCTGCCTCAGCTTCCCAGTGCTGGGATTACAGGTGTGTGTTACCATTCCTGGCCCAAGATTTTTACAAGTTTATATACAGATGTATAATATATACACACAGAAACACAGAGTGTGGTATCTTTTTAAAACAAAAGTGATGCTAGGTGTGTGCACCTGTAATCCCAGCTACTGGGGAGGCTGAGCTAGGAGGATCAGCTGAGTTGGGATGCTCAAAGCCAGCCTGGGCAATGTAGGAAGACCTGATCTCCAGAAGAAAACAAAAACCCCTCAACAAAAGTGGCCCTTTCCTGGACTTGCTGCTTTGTGACAGTCCATGCTTTCAAGCCATGTATGAAGTTGAGCTCCAGCTCTGTCTCTTACTCAGCAAGTCTTAGTTCTCTGCTTTAGTTTCTTGATCCATCAAAGAGGGCACATAAGAGTTCATACCTCCTTGGATTGCACAGGTTCGAACGAAGTAACGCTCATAAAATGGTTGTGATAGCGCTCAGCAAACAGTGACTGTATAAATATTAACTAAGATAAATGAACTTGTCTGTAAAGTAACACATATTGTGGATGTTTTTTTCTGGGTTGCTCATATTTTTTAGAGTTCCACTGGAAATTACGTGCAGGGAGTTGCCATTGCTGATGGGCAGTGTGGTGGGAATGTGTGTGCTTCTCGGGGATGATGGGAGGCAGGAAAAAAACCTGAAAACTGTTGGTTTAGAAAATTATATTACATTAGCAGTTCACCTTTTCGTTAATCCTTTTAGGAAAATGAGTTAGAAAATAAAGTTGGAAGAATTTTATTGATCAGGATGACATGATTGTTTTGTCTGATTTTTGCCAGTTCTTAAGTCGTCCTACAGTTTTCTAATCACAGGGGACATGGCCGTTATCTGCCATTCACTTTGCAGCTAAGACATAGACCCAGTCTGTGGTGGCATTCTCATTTTGGAGCAAGCGATGGTAGAGCCAGGACTGGGATCCTGGTCATCTGATCCTCACCTTTCTGAATTCTTGAGAAGATACAGTGCTTTCTCTCCTAGTTGAACAATGGATACACCATAAATGGCTTTGTATCTGTGCTATTTTGTGTGTGAAGACAGTGGCGAAGTTGTGTCCTATGAAGTAATGCATGATGTTTTCTCAAAAAGTTTAGAATTCCAGAGCTGTTGACAGGCTTTGAATATTGATGGTAGTCTATTAGGTGAAGACTTGTGGTTATATGGAAAAAAACATCATATGATAGTGTGGCTGCAGCGTTGTCTTGTGACCATAATCTGAAAATATTCATGTGTAAATAGATCTCTTTAAGCTCCGAATGTCCTAATTTTCTGCCTTTCTTTATCTCTGACTTCTGTTCCCTTTCATGACTAGTAGTGGGCAAAACCTCTTTTGATCTGTAGATCTCTGTGCTGCCTCCCTTTTGCCCCTGAGCCCCTGGTTTTGTCTTTTGGAAGGAGACAGGTCTGAGGTGTGTTTTAGTGGCCGAGCTCTTGAATCTGCTTCCTCTGCCCAGTACTGCTCCTGCTTCCAGAGAATGGTTCTCACTCAGCAGGGGTCAGGGTCTCCCTTCCCTCCAGCCGCGGGGTCCCTCCTGCGGCAGAAAGGCAGGAGGCTGAGGGACAGAGGAAGATTCCAAGGCTGTTGCTGAGGAGCAGGGCAGTGAAAGGAGCCTTGCTGTGCCAGCTCATGGTCTAAGGTGCCCAGCGGCTGCAAGACTGAGCTCACCGTGGGCAGAATCCAAGGAAGGAAGAGTGGCTTGTGGGTGGAGAAGGGACCTTGTTTGAAGACATTTTAGAGTCTGAGTGAAAGGTGAGATTCTGCTTGTAAAAGACCAGATGACCCTGCTGTCACCCAGTGTAACCGTGTGAGAAATGCACTTTGGGCTCCCTTTCCTTGATCAGGTGTATTCAAGAGGACTTATAAGTTCCCAGACTTAACTTTTTCAATTTTCACAAGTTTCTATTCTTCTCACCTTTCTTATTTAAGATTAAAAATACTAAAAAGCCCCTTTGGTTTGATGTTTGTTGTGTTTAACAGAGACTCTATTTCAAGTTTAAAATATTTTGTGTGTGTGTGTGTGTGTGTGTCTCACCTATATTATGTTTCACCTATTGTTTTATAGAAGAGCCTGGAAACTTTTAATTCAGTTTCCATGGGAAATGTGTTCATTTTACAGGTAAATTTTTGAAACATATTTTAATAAATTGGAACTTCTTTTTATTCCTTTTAAAATATTTCCCATAAAGGTGATTAAAATAATGGTTTAAAGATGATTTGTAGTATTCTTTCATTTATGCTATGATCTGTTTTACTCTTTTTTTTTTTTT
>PVJO010005075.1:0-102443 GCA_004026905.1 Hystrix cristata | reverse complement strand
GCAATGCAAACAAGCAGCTAGTTAGCTTCTTCCTGTATCTTTTATCTAGGCTACCTGCCCCCAGGGCGGCCCGCACTCCCACCCCCAATCTCAGTCTCACATCCTTGATCCCAGCAGAACCATGCCAAACCGATCAATGGATCAATTTAGTAATCACACACTCTAGATCCAGCTATCTCTTACCACATGAGGCTTTGGGTGGACATCTAGACACAAACCATAACAGCAAGCTTATTCCCACAAAGGTCTTTCCACTAGCTCTTCTCTATGCTGAGAATGTAGTTCCCTGGAATTTGCAGCCTGGTTCTTGGTTTTCTAATTTTTAAAAATAATTTTGATTTCAACTTAAATTCCATTTCCTCACAAAGGACCTCCCTGACCCCTTCCATTGGGTTGCTATCTACATTCTTTTCTCTATTACTTTATCTGGTTCTTTTCATTCTTCTACAATGGAATATAAACTCTATGAGAACAGGTCCTTTACTTGGTTATGCACAATGGATAGAATGGTGGTGAAGACCACGTAGAAGATAATCAGCATCTGTTGCATGACTAGGTGTGTATCTGGATAGAACTAGTGAAGTTTATTCCACACCTAGTAGAAAGTAACTCTGTATTGGTCTTTTTCCCTAAAAATAACACCAAATAAACACTTAAGTTTTTGACCAAACTTTTTATATTAGCCAATAAGGTTTTGTATTTCCAATTAAAAGCAATGCTTATATGACTGGTAGGTAATTCACTCGTACAATACTCGGCCAGCACACACGACGCCCTAGGTCGAAGGACCTCCATCACAAAAAATAAAACACACAAAACAATGCTTATGACACAAGAGTAAATGGCAAAGTAAGGTGAATATTGATATTAGAGTTGTTTTATGAATGAATTAGAGTATAATTCCAATCTTAAAGCAAAAATCAGAGTCGAAAGTAGTTCCACTAAAAGCCTTATATAGTTCATTAAGTAAAATATACATGGTTTCATATAAACCATCTTTTAAGGTAATATGAATAAATGCAGGAAAAATACAAGTAGTGCTTTACAGTGGTATTAATGAATAAATATGTTATCTAACCCTCCTTGCTTCTTTTCTTTTTTCTAATAGAATTCAAATGTTTCCCATGGTTGGCCATGTGCAACAAGGGAAGGTAGGCCCATCCACAGCCAATGGCAGAATCACGGTTGATCTAAGAAAATCATTGTGGTACCATTTTCTTTTCCAGGGATTAATTTGCTTAATGTGATACAATTCTTGCCAATAGGAAATGAAGAGAAACAGGTTGGGAGAGCTTCTGGAAAAAAGTACCATCAGAAATAAAATACATGAAAAGGAAAGGATTTTTTCCACTGCAGATGGAGTCACCATATGAGTTTAAAACAATGGCAGCTAATTTAGGGAAAATAAGTTGCTAATCTCAGAATGACAGAACAAATTAAGCAATAAAAGAAAATCTTAGAACATGAATTGTGTGATATAATAATGGAAGTATGGTCATAAGATTTACATGAAAACAACTCTAATAAGAGAAGAGAGAAAATTATTTGTTCAGTTATCTTAACAAAATTATTTCAAATTTAAGAGTTCATTTCAGGTCAAATAATTTATGATATATACCTGAGAAAGAATTTCCACCAAGACACTAAAGGAGTGCTACCTTGATTTCTTTTTGGCAACAGGAAACGTAATTATATTCTCAGGTAAGGTACTCCACAAATATTCACAATGACAGTTCTCCTGCTTGATTGAAAGTTTATGATTTTTAAACATTCTGACATATGAGATACCTATTAAGTTTTTCAGAAAAATTAAACCAATAAAAATAGAACAAAATGTTTACAGAGTCTCCTGTCTCAAGAGGATTTCTGTTACAGCAAGAATGTACACATGTTTAGCATATTAACCCACCCCAATGGCAAAATGTAGAGAGTGTAAGGTTTTACTACATGACAAATTGTCATCTGTTTTCATAAGGGCAGATAAACGACTCAGTGGAAATACAGTAGTTGCAGAGAAGGCGAGGAGAGAAAACATACAGACATAGAAAGTAGGACCATCTAAAAGACACACTGAACTGGTACATGGATGTATCTTGCAAGGAACGCCTAAAGCATGGCAAAGCAATTTAAAAATAGCCACAGGTTTCTACAAACAGAAAAAGTGCCTTTGGGACAGCATCCAAACAAAATTATCACATTCAAACAACAACTAACCTAGCAGAGATGCTCATAAAAATCTTTTTTCTTTCATAGAGAAGATTAAAATTTCAAGAATGGAAGTAAGAAAATTTCCTCAGATCATAGAGTAATACATATAAAAAAAGGAGTAGATTTCCCCAGAGTCCAACAGAATAAAATTGATCCTCTTTATTTGGCAACATCACCCTTCACAGAAAGAGAGGGAGCATGAGGGGAGAATATTCTCAAAGGAAGTTCTCAAAATGCTCAATACCATATTAGAATCTCAGGAAAATTAAAGAAGGATTCCTCTCCTTCGTATTTCCTTTAACAATATGCTTAACATTATTGCAAACCAATATTTTTTCATTGATTAAAAATTATAATATGCAAGCCATACATTGTGGCATATACCTGTAGTGTCAGCTATGTGGGAGGCTAAAGCAAGACTTTTTGAACCTAGGAGTTTGAAGTCAGCCCAGGAGATACAGTATGACTCCGTCTCAAGGCAAAAAAAAAAAAAAAAATATATATATATATATATATATATAAATATATATATTTATAAATATATATCAAAAATATATATCTCATCACCTAAACTACTCTAGAAATACCCTTGATCCTTCAAGTACTGTCCAAAAGATATATTTTCTTTTTAAAAGTGCAAAAATAAGGAACTAAAACTCATATATAATGCAGAAAAACTAAATTTGCTTTAAAATTTTTCTGTTCATTAGTATATATTTGCAGTACGTAATGATTGTATTCATCCTGTGGACTTGGTACACATACACCACACATCCTAATTCTTTTTTAATTTTTAGAGAACTATCCTACAGAACATCCTGCTTTCGTGGATTACTTATATTTTTTAAGTACAGAGAGGTACTTCATTGTTTCAAATTCTGTATTAACTCAGTCTTAGTTCATTCCCACTGCTACAACAAAATAGCTGGGGCTGGTACTTATAAATAATATAAAGTTACCAATCATATTTATGGAGGCTGTGAAGCCTAAAATTCAAGCATCAGTAGGTTTGCTGAGTGTGTGGTGATGGCCCAATCTCTACATCCATCATGATGCCTTGATCAGTGCATTTTCACATGGCAGAAGATACAAGGGCATAAGAGAGGACTTAAAATAGTTCTTCTAGTCCTTCTACATGGCTTGAATCCATTCTCACAACTTACTTTCTAACAGACTCCACCTTACAATACCTGTACAATGGGAATTAAATTTGAACACAAATTCTGAAGCAGACACACTCAAACCATAGCACTATTTATCAGCACATGAGGTATATGTATTTGATCCCTAAGAAAGTCGAGTAGAAAAATCAGTGTTTTCATAGAGTGGCTGAATGTGACTTGTCTAAATGTCACAGACTGTCATAAACTTCTGTTGATGACTGGCTGACTGCAGGAGAAGAATAAAGGAGAGAAAGCCACAGGGAATATCTGGTGGGTGAAATCTCCAGCACAGCAAGAACTGGGGAATCAGACGGTTGGTACCACAATTTCCTTTTCTACCCATTGCATTCAAACTAGTATTATTTAAAAAAAAATTTTAAAGAGACTAGTATCAAAAGTAGTTCTCAATTTAAATGGCTCAAGTGAGTGAGTTAAAGTGACCAGTAAAAATGTTTTCTCTGCCTTGAATTCCTCCAACAAATTCACAGCCCAAAGATGTTGACTAAAAAGTTGCATCAAAATATCATGTAGTCATTAAGATGGCTGAAACAATGCCTCAAATTCTATATTTTTAAGTTATTTCAGTTCCTTGACTAGACATTATAATAAAGTCCTGTGATTTTATTGAAGAGTCACCATAAACATTAAAAGTTAAGCATCACATCTAAAACTGATTCAGTCACTCACAAAAAGATTCTATTATGTGCTACTACATTATGGACCAAACTAAATACCACAGAAGTGGTATTATTACTTAATTCTTTCATTATTAAATATTTATATTACACAGAAAAGTTCATAACTATGACACTCCACATATTTACACTCCAGATTGAGCAGACAACATCTTATAGATTAGCTTAAGATGTATCTATCTCTTTCTTTAACATAGAATTTAAAAGAATCAGCCAGCACCTCTTGCATCAATTGGACCTGGTTTTATCCATGGTTTGCTGAAATTCATGTATACACACGTTTTTCTACTTTTATTAACTATGTATTGATATATATATATGCATATGTGTGCTTTTGTGTGTATATTGGCATATGCTGCATAATAGTGTTCAAATCAATAATGAGCTACATATATTATGGTAGTCCTATAAAACTGCAGTAGAGTTGAAAAACTCATACCACCTGGTGACATTACAGCCATTGTAATACTACAGTAAAGTACATTACTCACATGCTTGTGGTGATGCTAGTGTAAAGAAATGTACTGTGTTGCCAGTCAGTATGAAAGCATACACATGTAATTATGTATAGCCGTAACATTTGGTAATGATAACAACTATGTTACTGATTTATGCATTTATTATACCACACTTTCATCCTTATTTCAGATTGTACTCTTACTTACTAAAAAAACAGTTATCTGTAAAACAGCCCCACATAGGTTTTTCAGGAAGGATTCCAGAAAGTGGTATTGTTATCACAGGAGATGACAGCCCCATGGGTGTTGTTGCCCCTGAAGGGGGACAAGATGTGAGGGTAGATGACAGTGATATTGATGATCCTTATCCTGCATAGGCCTGGACTAATGTATGTGTTTGTCTTAGTATTTAAGAAAAAGGTTTAAAAAGTGAAAAAAAAAACCCTTAACAGACAAAAGTCTATTAGAATAAGGCCAAAAAGAAAATATTTTTGTACAGCTGTACAACATGTTTGTTTTAAGCAAAGTGGTATTTAAAATTCAAAGTTAAAAAATGAAAAACTTTACAAGGCAAAGAAGTTATAGCAAACTAAGTTTATTTGTTACTGAAGAAAGTAAAGTTTCTGTAAATTTAGCATAGCCTAAGTGAACAGTTTTTGTAAAGTCTACACTGGTGTACAATAAGGTTCTTGGCTGGTACATGAGCAGCCACCAGTTCTGTGAGCTCCATGCTTGGCAAGTCCCATATTCAGGTAAACCACACTTTATCCATAATACTGTATTTTGTTCTCTACCCTTTCTATGCTTAGATATGTTTAGACATACTCATCATTGTGCTACAATTGCCAACAGTAACCACTACATTAACATGCTCTACAGGTTTACAGTTTAGGGCAGCACATATACCATATATCCCAGATTTGCAGTAGGCTACCCTATAGGTTTATGTAAGTACGCTTTATGATGTTTGTACAATGATGAAATAATCTAATGAAAATTTCAGAATATATCCCTGTTATTAGGCAATATACGATTTTGGTACATTTAAAATATAAAGAACACTATACTTTTATGGCCCTTTCAATCTTTCTATTTTTCTCTTAACATTATACTTTTTAGTGATGCTCATTGGTGCATATAGTTTAAATACAACTACTTTATTATACCATATACAATGATGCTTCTACCACTTTGCTATTACACTTATTGTTTTGGTGAACATGCTTGAATATGTCTTTTCACACATGTGCACATTTTTTCTAGGGCACAGATCTAAAATTAACACTGCTGAATTGTAAGTAGCCTATACTCAACTTCAGTAGAATGTTCAAATCGTTCTACAGTATGACAGTGCACTTTCTACTCTATACCTCACTCACATAACAGGCTCCAGTAAAAACAGACATAGTTAAAGTTGGACTCTAAAAGAAAAAGGTCTTGGAAGAATATGACAGTAACAAAGTCCATATGATTTATGCAACAAGAGAGGCAGCAGAGTAATAGGTGAGAAACTTAAATGTTTCTAAAACCTGGAGAGAAGAGATTGTGAAAGTGAAGCAGAAGGACATCACAGGAGCCAAGGGAGAAAGAACAGAGTCCACACCTGTGACTCACAGGTCTGCAGATTTGAAGTCTCCGAGTTCATCACTTTCAACCAACACTAACTGGGATGAGGTAAAGGAAAAGGTTAGTCCTTACTATCATCCATTTAAATGAAGTTTGTATTAAATCTTATTATGTAAATACACCACGTGTTTAAAAAAGATACTGAGGTTGAAGGGGAAAATCAAAGCTATTTTGGAAGACCTTTCTATTTCCTAAGAATGCTGATGAATAAGAATGAATGGGAACATAGACAGGCCAATATTTACTTCATTTTCAAAACAATATTAATACCTATTAGTTATGTAAAGATAAGAAAGATAAAATTAGGCATAACACAATAGTCTCCAAAATAGATGTAGCATCAGTCTCCTTAAAATCCATTCTCTACCTAGAAGTCAGTCTGTTTAAAGGTAAATGAGGTTATGTTTCTCTGTGCTCGAAACCTGACAATGTCTTCTTATTGACAAAGCACCATGATAATGTGAAATTCTTCTCTGGCTGCAAAGCCCAGTACCGACCTGCCTATCAATACAGAGACACTCTGCCCCCTTACTCTACATCTAAAGTACAAGGGTCTATTTCTCCCATTGTCTAACCCTTGCACTTGTTGCATGTAGGCCTGGACTGCTTTCCCTCCAACCTACTGAGCTGTTCATATCTGATTCCTCTTCACTCAGGCCTTTCCTTTCTGGTCCTTGCCTAATTTTCTTTCCAATGCGGCCACTTATGTCACTCATCTTTCCACATTTTAATTTTCTCTCTAGCATTCTTTATTCCCTTACTGATGACTTTTTTCAAATTGTTTATAATTAGCCTCCCTTAACTAGAATTAACTCCCCTGAAAATCAAAACATTGTAACCTTAACTCTGAATCACCACTAGCAACAGATAGGTTACTAGTTTTGTGGCTCAAGTTGAACAATTATAACTAGATAATCCAAAATACAAAATGTTCCAAAACCAAAGATATTTTGAGTGCTGACATGACATAAGCTAAAAATATCACAAATTGAAATTTTGTTTCATGCACAAAATTATTAATAATATTGCAGAAAATTATTTTCAAGCAATATATATAAAGTATATATACAGCATACAGTGGTACCTCAGTTCATAAATGCTTTTGTTTGTAAATAATTTGGTTCATAAACAGAAGCGTTCTGGCAAAATTGTTTTTGTTTGCAAACTCTGCAATGTGTGACAAACACAAATGTGGATATCTTTTCCAAAATCATAGAACAAATTAAGTTCATGAACCGAGGTACTGTTGTAAACTGGTATTTAGATTGGGGGCTTATCCTCACAATATTACACTATACATATGAAAATATTCCCCAAACCAAAAATGTATAAAATCTGTAAAATTTCTGCTCCTGAGCATTTCAGATAAGAGATATTTAAATCATATAAATTAACGGAATTAAAGTAACAATGGTTAAGTTCACAACTTCCATCCAAATGGAAGGAGTTCAAAAAATATTTTTTGAATGCATGGGAAAAAAAACAACTTTGCTCTGATATCCAAAATACACAAAAGTTTAGAGGAGAGTCATGTAAAGAGATATCAAGTCACAGAATTCCTCCACAATTTTAAAAACAGAATAAAGAAGCTCAGACATACTAGGGATTTATACCAAATCACACAGCATGGTTGCTGTTAATGATGTTTTGCGGGGCATATATATTAAAGACTCTACTTTCTTATTCAAAAACCAGGTGACTTATTCTAGAACATGAAATGTGAAAGAAATTATATGTAATTTCCACATGGAAATGTAAAGTCCTGTATGCCTTGCCCCGTTTCCTTTTCTACTACTGGCGGTGCTTGAGGCAGGTGTTAAAAGGAAGCTGTCTTCAACCTAGCTCTCTGAATGACCTGTGAGTGGAACAGAGGGGTCCTACTGTATCACTTTGATGATAAATTGCAAAGAAAACACACATGCAGTGTTGTGCCTCTGAAATTTTAGAGTGGGTTTTTGCTGTAAGACAATGAGCTCATGTATCCCGACTGACACACTCAGCTATTACATGGAAAAGCTGGAACACGAATCTACATTTCCTTTTCTATTGCACTAAACTGCCTTGTGACAGCATACAGAACTTTGTTGAAGAAGGAATATATGAGACTTTCATGGGGTATTTTATTGCACTGTAGCTCTATATGCACTTCATTTCCTTTACAAAGATAGGTAATAAGGCAAAAAATCTTTAAGCCGTATGACATGAAATATAAGTCATTAATCAAAAGTTTCTGAATTTGATATTTAGAAACTACTATCTCTTCTACTTACATGCTCATTCTTTTTATTTACCTAATCCAATTTATTCAGGCACTCAAATCACCAGAGCACTAGAATTATTTTCTGTAGGATTTTGTTTCTGCAGAGTAAAGATTTGATTATCTGCTTCTCTCATCACAGAAAAATCTCTATACACCAGTACTTGCATAATGTTACAAGAGACTGACAATTTGTAATGACCTTCCTGCACTGGAAGATCTTACAGTACTTTCTGAATCAGAAACTGAATTTTATGTTGCATATTTTTAATATTAAGACATACACTGCATTTTGAATTTCATTGTTCTATGTTTGGTATATGGTGAACATTATTTACTAATTAACCCAAAATATTATTCCCTAATCACATAAACACATCTTTATTCCAACATCTTTGTTCCTTCTAACATAAAAAAAATTTCCCTGACAATTAGTTTTTGACAGAAAACTGACAGGGACAGGAAAATAGGAAAAGACTTAAGAATTCCAAGATATATCCTAGTAACAAATTATAGTCAAGTAAGTGAAAAAAAATTTCCTCCCATGTTCATATATATTAATTTATCTAAATTTCCCTGTGGGTTATACTTTTTGAACAGTTCATTCAGTTGCCTTAAATGCAGCAGGAAATATTCTGGTATGTGCTCACTAAAACTTCATTTTTCCAGTGTTTAACTTTCCCTAAGTCAAGACTTCACAAAGCTCATTCATTTAGCATGTGTACTTGTTCAGGAAGGTAACTAGTGCTTTAGTTTTCTCTGCTGCTGTTTCACATAATCTTAGCATAAAACACTTATGATCTTTGGGTTGTCTATGCTACCTATTCGTAAGTATTCCATAAAGAAAAATAGGTTTGGGGTAAAAATCTCAAAATCAAGTTTCTAAATTTTTATCACCTGAAAAAAAGATCATTCTAAATCTCAATACAGATGATATTTTAGGCTCTTTCTAATAACTCACTCAAGCTTCAGGCAATGAAGAACCTCATCCAATTCATATCCAATGCTTCTTCTTTCATTTTGTTCCCTCAGGGACTTACTCTTTGCTAGAGAAGTGACAAAAATACATTCTCTAATGCAATAATGAATAATGGTGACGCAACTTTCTCCAAGGAATGATTTTCCAATGATTCTCTGACATTACAAACTTTTAACCAAGTTTTATAAATATCACAAATCATTCTAAAAAGCCAAACAACAGACAATGATGTAAGCAAAGCTAACAGTAGTTAGATGGGCTGTAGCAATATTTTGACTCTGAATACTACCACTATTTATGAGGCTAGTTATTCACCATCATTTTTGTAGTTCCAAGGAAGGTTTAAACAATCAAAAATGATACAGAAAAAGGGATCAGACTAAAAGGCCTACACTTGGGCCCAGTGGAAAATAAATCCTTAAAAATTAGAGATAGCATTGCTGCATTGCGGTTAGTAGCTCAGATTCTGAATTCAGACATCCTAGGTTGAAATTTTTTCTCCATTAGTTAACAGCTGTATGATCTTGAGAAATCACTGAAACCAGTAACAAATCCTGGTGAGGCTACAGGGAAAAAAGAACCCTTCTACAATGTTGGTTGGAATGTAAACTAGTATAATTACTGTGGAGATTAGTATGGAGACTCCTTAAAAATCTAAAAATAGAAATGTCATTTGACCCAGCTATTCCCCTTCTGGGAATCTTCCCAAAAGAGTAAAAGTTGCATATTACAATGATATATGAATCCCCATGTTTACAGCAGCACAATTTATAATAGCTTAATCTTGGAAATAGCCTATATGTCTATCAGCAGATTAATAGATATAGAAAATGTGGCATTTATATACAGTGGACTGCTGCTCTGCCGTAAAGAAGGGTAAAGTTGAGGCATTTCCAGGTAAATATATGCATGTTGAGACCATAATGTTAAGTGAAATAAATCATAAGTTTAAGTATCACATGGTTTCTGTTATATGAGAAGACTAAAATATAAACAAAGAGCAAAATAAAAGACAGATAACAGGAAGTAGGGAGACCTTTTTTTCAAATGGGAAGAGGAATAAGAGATGGTGGGGGAGAAAGAAAGGTAAAGAGGACAACAAAAGAAAGAATCAAAGAAAAAATGGAAATAAAGCTTTTTCAAATGAGAAGGGGATAAGAGTTGGAGGGAGCAGGGAGGGATGGGAGGGAAAGTGGACAAAGTAAGAATTAAGACGTGTTAAACACATGTACAAACTCCCCATGATAAATATAATCATTATGCACTGCAAATGTACTAATAAAAATACATTAATTTAAAAGAGCAAAAAATGGTTTTTAAACTCAAGAAAGAAAAAAAAAAGGTTTCTATTCCATTTGAAAATATCTTTTATATAGGAAAATTTACTACTATTAGTAACTGCTTCAGGAAATTTGTTCAGCTGCAAAATCAAGACAGTGGATTTTTCTCTCCCCATTCATCAGTATATGTTGGGACAGCATTTATACAAATGCCACGACTCTACATGCACAAATAAACACAACTAGTCGAACAGATTTAGAGAACCTTACCTGCTACAGCTATTAGGATTTATTTATCTTCAATTCTTAATTTCACCGAATTTCTATGAAAGCTACATAGGTATTCCTTATATTTTTGAGTTATGGAATAAAAGTTTTACACACATAAAATCAAGGAAGAATGTTGTCTTCATTGCAGTTCAAACAGCATATTAAATGTGTGTGTGTGTGTGTGTGTGTGTACACTCTCTGAATTCAAGTCTAAATAGAAGCATCAAATTGAAATTGGTTCCTGAAAGTTCCATTCATCGGTGATTAGAATACTGACAGGCAAGCAAAATCTGTTTTGACTTTTCCCCCTATTCTCTCTAAAGCATTTTCTCCCTTAAAAGAAGCAGGCAACTTCCTGAAGCAGGGGAAGATGACGCAGAGTATGCAATTGCACTTGCTAATACCACTGCAGTTCATGGCGTGTGGAACTACTCAAGCCTCCTAACACTGCCAACTCAGCTCAGCGATAGGACTAACAAGGTTGTTTGGTAACACAGCAAGTAAAAATTAAAATCGGAGGAGCAATCATGTTTGATACTGGGAATCGCTAAAGAAAGCCAGAAGAGAGGCAATAAGATGCTGCCAGGCTTGAAACACCTGCTGAATTCAGAGTATTCTGTAACCTCAAAACAGCCTGGGAAAGGAAGGCTGTAAAAGAGAATTACAAAAATCAATTCTAGAGGCAACCAAAGCATGAATAAAAATTTCAACGGCTGCCTGGTTAGAAACTGATGGATGCAAAAAGTTCATTAGGTAGGGGAAGAGAAGATAAAAAATGAATGCTTTCTCCCAGCCTACACGTAGGCTGTTCAAGAGTGTTTACTTTCATAAGTGCTTTTTTTGTATATTCAAGTCAAGAGATTAAATGACAAGAAACACAGAATGTCCTAAAGGACTGAGGAACACTAGCTAGTCACCTTCTGACACCTCAGGGTGGGTAAGTCCCAGATTTCTCATTCATGGCCCCTGGATATACATGTATGCTTACGCTGGCAGATGGTTTAGCTTGAGCCTGAGCTCCTCTGACTTGGCTCTTTCCTGGGTACACAGCGCAACTTCTCATAGGCAGTCTTTTATGCTGCCAGCCTGCTGATTCTCTTTTACACCTTTTCCAGGGAACAGCTGGGGTGCAGTCACCAGATGCATCATGCTGCTAGAACTCTGAGCTGAAGTTTACCAAGATTATGACTCACAAGCTCTGTGTCAGGACAAAAAGGTTTCAGCATTTTTATTAACTTTTTTCAAAACTGTCTGACTGATGGCAAAGACCCTTTAAAAGTCCTAAAACTGCATTTGAAGTGTGATGCTGAACCTAGAAGGCACATTAAAAATTCAAAGGCGCCATTGGCTTATCTTTTGCAATCTGATGTTGTAAACTTTATTGCATTTCTCACAAAGTATTGCCCTCACTATAATTTCCAAGGAAATCTCTGAAATATTGGTTGTGGAACTGGTAGGGAAGAGACATGACAGACTAGTAGTTGCTGCACAAGAATATAGGCTGCCTCGCAAATGCTATGGGAAGAACCTTGACTGCCAAGATGAGATGCTAAAGCACTGGCAAACTAAGTTTGGGCGACCTGGTTTTCTATCCCTTTTCCACTATGAAGCTCATAACAGTTCGCAGAGTGAGGTCTCTAGGCAAGCAAGCTTTGAGTTTGTATATTCTATTTGTAGAAACCAGAGACACTAAAATAAGAAAATATAATCAAAGATATTTTACTCAACATTTAACTGCTACCTGGGCACACTATCTGAAAGGGTATGGTTGATAATCAGGCTAAGTGGCCAATTTTCTGCATATACAACAGTCAATTCTTTAAGCACACCCAGCACATATCATTTATTATATTAACATTATACTTGCAAGATGGTGTTACAATATCTACAGTATTGAGCAGTGCTAAAAAGCAGGATTTTTTAAAGTCAGATTGCCTGGATTCAAACCCTGCTAACAGAGTAACAGCAGCAAATTATTGAACGTGTCCAATAATCTCAAAAGTAGGCATCAAAGAGAACGTATCTCCCAGGAATGGTCCATAGTTTAAATGAATATGTATGAAAATGTGTGTAACAGAAATATAACTGCAGTATATATGTATGTGTAGACAGACAGATAGGTACAGATATGTAAATATATTTGGCTTGATGCTGTACTGTCACCAAAGTAAACACTCAACAAATATTATGGCTCGGATCTGACAAGTCCCACAAAGGCTCACACGTTGAAAGATGGTTTTCAGGGCAGTAAAGTTCCAAAGTGGGGCCTCTGGTAAAAGACTGGATCATGAGGGCTCTGACAGTTGACAGATTCATAGTTTGATGGCATTATTGTGAGGTAGTGGAGAGCTTAGTAGGTAGGGCCGAAATAGAGACAGTAGGCTATGGTGGGGGGGGGTGCTCTGGCAGGGTGCATCTTGTCTCTGGCCCCTTCCTCACTCTCTCTTTGCTTCCTGGTCCCATGACGTGAACGACTTCCTTCACCTTATCCTCTCCATCCTGATTCTCCAGGGCAACTCGGGCCCCAAAATGATACAGGCAAATGACCGAGATGACTGTGGACAGAAACCTCCAACAACATAACCCAAAACAAATATTTCCTCCCGCATATGTGTCAGGTATTTTGTCACTGTGATGGGAAACTCACTAATAAGTGATTGCTGTTACTATTTCTAAGCTTTAGATCATTATTGATAACATTATTATCTTTAAAATCAAGATAAAAAGAATCTGAAGGACAACTAATGCCCGTTTTACTGGTTTGTAAAAATTAAATAAGTATGCCTGATGTATAAATACAATTTGATTAGTAAATGAATTTGTATGTAAATTAATGTTTGTAGGAATTATGCTTAATTCAATATGCTCTCCCACCTGCCTCTCTCCAAGGAAATATGGATATCAAGATCATTATAAGCTCTATTTTTAACATTTAATTTTATCTACAAACACCAGGATCCTTAAAAATAATAGGGGGCATATGTGTTCATTTACTGATTTTCATTATTCCTTCATGGAAAGGCACATATCATAGTGCTATTTTTTTATTCAAAAAGTTTAGACTTTGAGAACAATGTCATCTTACAAACTCCTAGAAGGGGAAAAAACAATGACAGCTTCATTTATTTTATCCAGTATTAGTTCAATGCCACCCAAATATGACAGATGATGATAAATAACTCTTATGGTGATTACAGTGACTCTTCCACTAAACGATGAGGCTCTGTCTAACAGGTGACCAGCTTTGAGAAAATGTTATACGTACCTGTCTGCTTGGGGATCATAGCAACATACTGTTGTAGTTTAAATGAATAGGACTGCCTGCAAATAATCCTGGGAGACCTGTCTGTGTGACATGGGCAACATGACAACTTCAATGGGGTCCTTCTTGTCTTGCCCAGTAGGAGGGGATGCACCCCTGATCAGCTTATCATGCAACTTTATGCCAGCTCCCCCAGGCAAGGGATACCATAGTGCCTGTAGGATATGAAGGTTGCTACATGCTAAAATCCAGTATTCCAAAGCTCCTATATATGGTCAGCCAGGGACCAAACAGTCTGCTTATCCTTCGCTAATATGGTAAACTACTGCAGAGAAGGAACCATTGACAGGAATACGGACCCGCACTACAGGCTCATGGCCGTCTGCACCTGCCATACCCTTAGGTGTAGAGGGTCATGGGATTCTAGCTTCTTTTCTCTTTGTTAGATATTGACCTAGGCAAGTATCTCAGTAAAGTCCATTTTCTAGTCCATGATTTATGGCATTGTGACACTTTTCCTGAAACCTATGGGATACATATGACTTAACTAGCATGGCAACTATGAATAGTATAATCTTTAAAATGCCAAAAAGAAATCATTTTACCATTTAATGTATTGGCATTTGACATAACAAATAATGCCTTAGAAATACTTTGTAAAGTGCGACATATTGGCCAATATTTAGAAGGAGCTAATAAAAATATGCAGGTAACTACTAAGACATTTCTGGTGGATGTATTATTGTGGTCAACTTGCGGCAGAATGCCAAGCTGAACTGAGTTGGTATGTTTCTGGCCATAAAGGATCCACCTGAGGATTGCTGCCAATGCAACTAAAGGAGAATGAGAGCAGAAGATAATTGCGGGCTGTCTCCCAGGAGAAGCTCTGCTGCAGCTGGTTCTCCCCAAGGGGACTCAGTTGTTCTCGTCAAAGAAGGAGCTCGGGGCCTTGCTGTTATTGAGGATGGCTGCTGCTGCTTCAGTGGAGCTCTGGTCTTCCTCTCTGCTGCGAGCATCGTATCCTGGTTCCAGTGAAGATTTCTTCAGTCATCATCTGCAGACATGGACGTACAAGGGACAGTGCTGTGGGCTCACAGCCCTTGATTGGATCTTTTGGGTCTCCAGTGAATATACAGACATTCAGCACTCTTCCTGCATTTGGCTTATGGGTGAATGCTGTAACTTGTAAATGTCCTGTATTAAATCTGCTCTCTTGCAAACCATTGGCTCTAGAAAGGCAACTAATACAACATTCAAAGAGATCATAGTGCCTCTATCAAGGAGTGAATTATTCCCACCAGTGCATAGCTGAGATCACATCTGGGGTTCTATATTTTGCCTAGCTAAAGGCTGCTCACATACAGAGTAAGAAGTGGATTCTTACTAATATGATAAATACTACTTCTATAAAAAGGCTATGACTTCCAATTATGATCAGAACTCAGTTGCTTCTACTTACAGATTGGGATCAGGGGCAAGATATATGAAAAATGTTCCACATTTATCTTTGAAAATGAATTCAAACACTATTCTAAATGTAAATACAAACACACAATTATAGGGAATTACAAATATACACACAAGTGTGTGTGTGTCACAGGTGCATGCCTTCATACACACACACATGCACGCACAGATAGCTCTGACCTATTATTATTATTATTACTCTCCAAAATCCATCTTATTATATCCTATATTATTATTATTACTCTCCAAAATCCATCTTATTATATCCTCATCAACCAGATTCCCCAGAGAAAATAATCCTCTACCAGAATATCTATTTAAAAATATACTGCATTGTTTTAATGAAATTAATGGATAAGTAGGTACTTTATGTGTAGAAATGGCCTTAAGGGATCTTAATAAGTAGTGTTTCAAGTTGTCAAAAGAAAACAGTTTGTCAGGATCCAATATTATTCCAAGAAATAGTGATTTCCAATAAAATGACAGACCAAGGGTCAAAACCTATGAAAGCAAATGACACATTATGTTAAATGTATGCCAACAGGTTTTAAGGCAGCCCAATTTGCATGCCATTCCCAAGTAAAGTCTTTAAGGTACTACATTTTTGAAGTACACAAATACTCAGACTGTTTGAAAATATCTATGTATGAAAAAACAACGCATTTCTTACAAGGCTGCCATATTTACTAAAAAATATGACTGTATGTAACTATAGGTATAGCTTGTTGGAACTGACTGGAGCATCACGGGAAATAAAATGAATACACATGACTGCTTCACATGGCGATGACCATGATGACATGGTCTCTACTTCTCTTCCCTGTCATATGATTACTTCTGTATGAGGCACATTTACTCATAAGGTAGAATTGCTTTAATTACTCAAGCCAGAAACAGATGAAACAAGTTTGCCAACCCAGATGTTCTCTTCCCTAAAATATTTTCAACATGTCTTGTTCTAGACTGTGGCAATAACATCTTATGGTTGCTATATCAGCATATATAAAATATGATCTACAGTATTCATGGCTGCTCCAAATACTCAGTTTAAACACTAACATCAAACAAATATTTGTCAACACATGAACTTGTAAATAATTACTGGCCAAATCATTTTGGAGGTTACAAACCTGGTATGAATTTCAATTCCGTCACTCCTAAGCAGAAATGAGCAACTTTTACCTAACCATCAGCTTTCTCATGTCTTCAACACAGACGATCTCAAAGCACTAGGTTATGAAGATTAATGGAAGTCGATTCATTAAGTAGGGGTCTTGTCATATAGTGGGTACAAGATGAATATAATAGCTATCACCACAGTTGAATATTTGAATTCATGTGCTATTTCACTTTTATGATATTTATTGATTATTCATCATTCTCCTTGCTATAATCACCAGAGCTGGATAATTATATTGTACTTAGTATATAATATAGGTATTTTATACATTTAGAAAATGTACAGACTAAACATCTGTTCTCCTTTATATGTGAGTGTATTACATGTGAGGGTATTAAAGTTGCTAGGTAAATATGCAATGTGAGTTAAAGAATGCTGAGTGGATACTATATACAGTAAAGCTGAATTATGGCTGGTAAAGAAGAGAAATCTGCTTAATGATAGGCAATTCATTCAGACTTGCCATGCTGGTCCTGTTTCTCTCTCCAATATAGTCACCTAATTACAACCTCTTCACACAATATAATAAATACAAAAACAAAAGTTCACAGAGCACCTCTTTTGTATTTCCTAACATCTCTAAGAATTACTAAGGTTAAGAAAAATTTTAAAATAAGGTTTCTAAAAATAAAATAAAATAAAATAAAATAAAATAAAATAAGGTATCTTTGCTTTTGAGCCCTGAGTGGAGCACACCAGAGAAAGGCTAAACCAACCCTTTCTTTAGTTTTAAAGAAGTTGAAATACCTGTTTGGAATTGTATTTTTCTAGCTTTTATTCTGTGTTTAAAAATTACATAAACTCTGCTGAAATGGTAAAGCAAAGGTTGTAAGGTATCCACATGCGTTTTCTCATCTATCTGGGTTATACTGACTACCTTGAGGCAAATTCAGCACCACGGCCAGAACCCAGCTGAAAGCCCATCCGGAATGATTCTCCATCTCTACTGAAACGACAATCAGACTACTACATCTGGCATTCTATATTCGCGCTTTATCAAGTCCTTTACACAACAGCCAAAGTGAAATTTTGTTTTTCTGTGTTTACACCTTATATTCTTTCTCTTTGCTACATCTCAGAAGTCTCTTTTTAAAATGGTCACAAAATTAATGATTCTTCAAAGAGCAGCTACCACAGCACCAGCTTTTACAAATTTTACTGACACTCCTATCTGTCTTCAAAGTACCAGAGCACTTGATCTTTATCTCATAATGGCTCTTGTCATCAGATAATACAGTTAATTGTTCATTGTCTCCAAACATTTATTGAACATCTGCAAGGTTCCTAGCAACGTGGCCAGAGATGTAGCACTGAACTGTACAGACGTATTTTCTTTTCATGTGGAATTTAGTCTAGAAGGCAAGACGCACAGATGAATATCACAAAGTGAGATTAGAGCAATTAGCATTAATGTATTATAAAAAATATTGTGGTACTCTAGGTAGTGTTTTAATTTAGAATATAATGGAGGATGCTCTTTTTAAATTTGTTTTTAAAATCAATAAAGTTGTATGTAGTTATCATGTGCAACATGATGTTTTAAACTATAAATACATTGTGACACAGTTAAAAGTAAAAAATTAACACATACATTACCTTGCATAGTTATTTTTGTGGTAAGGACACTTAATATACACTCTTCTAACATTTTCATAAATATAATAATATATCATTATTAATCACACTATGCTGTGGTTACTAGAGGCTACAGTGGTTTGGGGACTTGGAGTTGGGTGGGAAGCTCTTTTTGAAGGGTGATATGTTCATTACTTTGATTGTGGTGATGATTTCACAGTTATATATATTAAATTTATGAGAATCCTCAAATTCACTTTAATTCGTACATTTAATTGTATGCTAATCATATTTCAATAAAGCTTCTTTTTAAAAAGAAGACAATGGTAAAGAGTTATCTGAGTATTATATTACATAAGTTTTCTCTGATAGAGAGGGGTTTAAGCAGACATCTATAGGATAAAGCCAGTAATAGAAATCTAAGGAGAAAAGGGAAAGATAATTAAAGATGGAGTAAATAATAGGTTGTAAGGTACAGGCCAAGGAAGAGATTAGAATTTCCAGTAAGCTAAAGACAGAGTTGCATGAGATGAGGTTAGGGAAGAAGGGAAGGACTAAATTGTGTAGGACATGTGCAGGCCATGAAAATGCACCTAAGTTTTATTCTAGGTGTAATAATAAGTCACTCAAAGTTAAAAGGAAAAGGGATGTGACAGATTTGTGTTTTAAATGATCCCTTGGGCTACTACATGAAGACTGGAGTAAAAATGAGGAAAAATAGATGAAAAGTGATGATGAGAACACCACTCAGAACCGTGAAAAACCCAAAGTAAAACGCATTTAAAGAGCAAAGTAGGGCCGGGGATCTAGCTCAGTGGTTAGAGTGCTTGCCTCTCAAGCACAAGGCCCTGAGTAGTTCGATTCCTGGTACAAAAAAAAAAAAAAGCAAAGTAAAAGAGAGATAATAGGAAATAACGAGATAGATCCTTTGCAAATTTGAAGGGGACCAAGAGATGCAAGGAGTGGGGAGGAAGAGGAAGTAAAAAAGAATTATACACACATATCAACTCTCTACCATGAATATAATCATTATGTACTGCAAACAGATACTAACAAAAATAAGAGATAAATTAAAAAATGTTTCTTGTCATCTAAGTAAGAACTGATTATTTCTGCCAGTATGGAATCAAAGGAGAAGAAGAAAAATAGAGTGTGCTGGTTTTAAATTATATCCACAGATTCTTTGACACTCCCCTTTCTGAAAGATGGAATTTAATTCTCTTCCCTGAGTGTAGTGCCTCACTTGTAACCAATGAGACGCTGTGGAAATGATCTTGGTGACTCCTGAAACAAGACACCATGGCTTCCCCTTGTTTTCCCTCTGGGTCCTTTGCTTTAGGGAAAAGCCTGGAGCCATGCCATGAAGATAGGAAAGAAGCCGACTGTGACCTCTCTCTGGAAGGAGCAGAGGCCTCCCACCAACAATCAACACAAAGCACCTGCCTGTGTGTGACTGAGCCAACCTGAAGGGAAATGCCTTGTCCCAGTCAAGCCTTCAGTTACTGCAGCCCCAGGTGACATCTGAGTGCAATTCTTGAGGGGGTCCTGAGTCAGAACCACCTACAGAAACTGCTCCCAAATTCCTTACCTAAAATCCTACATGAGATAAAGCACCTTCATTACTATTTTATGTAGGGAAAAAAAAAAAAACGGAGAATGACCTTCACATTCTTCTAATGTCGCCATGATTCAGATATTATTACACATTTGAACAGTGGATTTGTTATGATAACAGAAATGGACATCTAAAAACAGAAATGAGATTGCGCTTTTGCAGATTAGCGAATGAAAAGAAGCTTTAAAGAATATTAAAAATAAGGCGCAAAACCAAGTAAATTCACAAATCAGGAGTTAAAGAGTCAATTGGGCTCCCTAAGATTCTGAGAATAGTTTCTATATTAAAACTATTACTGCTGCAAGTACTCAGCACTCTGTCACAAAACTATGACTAAGGGCCTGTAGTCATAACTCAGAGACCAGGCTGTCTCCTGTTCCAGGACTCCAGTCCAGGGTTTATATCGAGGCTCTTTAAGTCTCTCAGGATATTCTGCATGAGAATTAAGGAATAAGACGGGTTACAGTCCTACTACTTAGAAAACTTTGGAGCATTATTAAATCAGATCATAAAGTCAATAATATTTTTACATGTTTTATCCCCAAACTGATTTATAACAAACTTACATAGCACTTGAGGTAAAAAATACAACATTTACATACATGAAAAATAATGCAGGAAGAAAAAATGATTACACATAATATCATTCATCTGAATCATTACTGACAGAATACATTTAATATCTTATGTTGGGCATTACAGCATCCATTTTTAGGGCTGGGAGATACATCTTGTCTACATCAGCTTCTCTATAAATGAGGGGTGCATAATACTGGCATGTGGCACAAGTTTTAGATTACAGAGACCAGATATTAAGCAATATTGACTCACTTAAAAATAAGCCACTCCTCTTGGGATTAATTCTCTTTGAGTTTAGCTTAAACTATAAAGTAATTCTCAGTGCCATCATATCTTTAAAATTTCTCTAAAATTTCAGTCTTATTTTTGTGGAAAAATAGCAGGGAAAAGGATCACAGTCTTCTGAGGACATGTCAGACTTTAACATATTATTTATACTAATTATTTTATGGTTATAAAAATAATGATTAATACTACTGTGATAATGTTCCTTAAATTAAAAAAATTAAAAAAACTGCAGTTAGTATAGAGGGCATTTATAGGCTGAAGAAAAACAGAGGATGATAAAGTTTTGGGAAATACTGACCTAGAAAGTTCACTAGGACACAATCCCATTATTTTACATAAGCATAATCTGAAATCCTACATGGCAGAGTGATTTGTTGGAAGTCATAAAACTGGAAGGTGGCAAATATAGTTCTGACTCTGTTTGGATTCCCAGGATAACACCAAATAAAAAGGTAAAGCCCAAACTTCTAGTGGTTTCTAATCACTAAACAAAACGTACATTTATTTCTTTATTTACTTTTTTATAGATTTGGAGATCAAGTTTATATAATATGAAATCCAAATGCAATTGATAATCTTTTCTCCCTTCCCTCATCTTAAATGCATCTGAACACAGTATGTAGCTGTAACCTAAGGGAAACAAGAAATCCAAAGCATCGTCTTCAAATTTGGCTATATCTAGTTTGATAAATATTACATTAAAATCAAAGTCTATGTGTAAATATCACAGCACTAGGGAGAGGACAATTCTCAAGGAGGGTGTCTGAGAACTCTGCTAAAGCAAAAAAGAGAGGATGCATTGAGTTCATTCTCACTTGACAATTCCTATTTCGCAAAGATCACTCGCACACAAATCATATTCACCCATCTTATCAGTATTTCATAACTTCTCAGCAAAATTCTACAGAGAATATCACATCAGGCTCAGGGAAAAACGATTGACCCTGACAAATACTGGTGAATTTTTATTATTTACTCTTTTGCTCAGACAAGATGTGAATTTATTTTGGTTTTCCTTTGGTCTTTGAACTGTTGTAATTCCCACGACTTGGGGTAGTCGTGGTGAATGGTGTTTTTTCTTACGGGCAAGATCTGGCTAGAGTATTTCATGTACTCCCTTAAAGAAGGAAATAAGATAATGTAGCTGAAGTACAATGCTATATATAAATACATTAGTCTAGTGAGTTCTAAACAAATACAGTAAAACTTTACTCATTTCAGCGCAGAGGGAGGTGAACAGTTGGAGTCTGAAGGTGTGTTTAAAGATAATTTCATTATTTTAAATCTGTATTCCAAGCTAAGATATAATTAGACTGAGGAAACAAAGGAGGGAAGAAAGGAGGCAGAAAGAGCATAACAGAGCAGGTCAGAGAAAGAGATAATGAATATTACTGCAGGGGGTGGAGAGGAAACAAAGTAACAATTCAAAGGGAAATAAAATATTGGGAGTTGGGGGAGGGAGGTCTCCTTGGAGAGAAGGCAGAAATCACCATAATGTAGCCACGACAAAGAAAAAAGCAATTTAGGGAGGTAATACTTGTACAGTTTAATCTGGTTTCTTTCCACAGAAAGGTAGTGATTCAGCAGCTGAGGAGGAAGTTGATGAGGGTTAAACTGAACAGGCACCAGGAAATATACAGAGAGGCTGATTTCATTAGAAATGATTTAAAAACTAAGAGTATTACACTAGAAGGAACATGGTGAAGTGAGGTGCTGTTGACTATGGCAAAGCAAGTACAAGGCACCCGGGAGTGGCAAAGGCAAACCTGCATGACCTTCAGCACCTACGCTGATTTCGTTGTCCGTCTCTAACACTGGGGTGATGATAGTCACCATAGTAGGGGTGCTGCGAGTCCAATATAAATTATACCATGTATTTAAAATGTCAAGCAGAGAGGGGCAAGGATAGTAATAAAAGTTATTATTGCTATTATAATTACCATCATCAGTAATGAAAAACTAGACTAGAACTTTAAGTCATGTTTGGTATTAATGTAATCAGTCCCTCTGGGCTCTTGTCCAGAGGACAACGAAGAAGGAAGTGGTCAGGACAGTGGTGAGGCACGAACCAGATGTGACTTATCTGAAAGAACAAAGAGAAGCTCTAGCTAGCTGAGGGGCTCCCAGGGAAGACAGGTGCCAGGAGCCCAAATCTAGGAGCTTACATGCAGCTTTTGGCGTGCGGAAGGACAGGTCTTCACTGGCAGGTGTTATCTGGTGCCATTTTCAAGCTTGCCAGGCATGTGAAAACGAAGGTATACAGTTGCTGCTGTCACCAGGCTTCTGGTTGCAGCAGATTTTATCAGTCCTTGGTCCTTTGTGCTCCAATTTGGCCTTTGTCCCTTGTGCTGCAATTCCTGAGGCTTATCTCAGTTTACCCAGGCCCTGGCCTTTACTTTAATCAGGTCCTTGCCCTTTGTTCCACTATCTCCTACTCTCATTGAGAAATGTGAAAAATTAGGGGAAATAATAATTATTCATATTATGGTTGATACAATATTTTTCTTCATGTCTAAAATTCTGTAAGGCAAATATTAGTAGATTGCCCAAAAGACTGGGTAAAAATACAGAAAAAAGTAATGTTTATATACACTGACGTGTGATGATGTACACATATATGCACGTATGTGCATGACTATGAAGAAAACAAGATACTGGTGTGTCAGGAGAATTTAAGTTTTTGAGGTATTAAACCCAGAGCCTCATGCAAGCTTAGCACCTGCTCTCCCTGTGAGAATAATATAAATAGTAAGAGACACAGACATCAATCCCCCTTTCACCTTCCTCCCTTCCAGTATAAACACCTGCCTGACAGTGAGGAAAGTTGTGACCTGCTCCTCTCGGCCAACATTACAACAAAATGAAGCACAGTCACTGTGGCCCTTCCACCTGGCTTCACTCATGTTAGGGGCTCGAAGGCACACCTTCTCACGGCACTGTCTCCTAGCCCTCTCATGACCGCTACCTTTTTCCTTCACTCTTATTTCAGGCCCCACTGAAGATAAAGTAGATGGAATTATTTTGTTTGTGTTGGAACTCAGAAGCAAGAATAATAATTATCCCTTTATTATGATGGTTTACATTTACATTATAGTTATACATTATACATTAGATAATATATAATACATTTGAATGTATTAATGATCATATAATTAAAATAAATGAAATTACAAAAATAATTTTCACTAAACAGTGCATTTATTATTAAACATTAACATCATATCATAAATTGTATTATACATTATAACACAATAAATGCTATTTTAATTAATTATAAAATAAATTATTATATTTTATTACGGCTATACATTTATTATTGTTATATGGTATATAATAATATGTAAAATATGTTATATGAAAAATTCCTATTTTTAGTAATAAATGATTCCAACAGACACTATTAAGATCTGATTGTAGGCCCATCACGATGCTAAATGTATCTACTTTCTTAGAGAATTATGTAACTTCTGAAGCTCATATTCCTAACAACTATACTTCGGGGTACATTTTGAACCCATATTCATCTTAGCCCTAGGAATTTAATCTTATCCATTACAGGTTGTACCAAGACAACAGCTTCTAATATCATTATTCTGTAGGTCAGTTATAGGAACACTGTAGTTTTCTGGACAACTCATTTAAATATGGCAAAAAATACTAGTTTGAAACAAATTGCTTCCATTAACAAGATTATAAACTCCCTAAATTCACAGACCAATCCCAAATATTTTGGTATGCCCAACACCTATCACTGCACAGACTGTAGCGTCTTACATGTTTTATATGTTCTTTGGCCTATTAGTCTGGTTTCAATATATAATAATTATAAGGTCTTATAAGATAAATAAATGAATCTGATGCAAGAAAAATAGAAGGGAGTTAAAGGGAGAGGTAAGTAAGGAAAGAAGGGAATTGAAATGTGTTATGTACATGTACCAATCCCCTACAGTGAATGTAAACCTTATGTCCTGAAAACATGTACTAATAAAAGCCAAATAAGAAGTTTAAAATATCATAAAAAAGAAATGCTCAGTATACTCTTATCAAACAAATGAATGAATTGATAAATGAATGTAGAACTCTTTCAGAATAACAAAAAATCTAAGTTTATGAAAATAATCTCTTCTTCTAATATTATTTGTCACTGTATCAAAGGACTATAGAGCATCAGTAGCCAAATTTCCTAAGACCAAGGTCTGAAAAAAGTGGACACAGACAATCAAAACCATTGAACTAACATACCCTTAACGATAAAATTCATGTCCATTTATGTAAACAGGGTTTAGACATGTGATGAAGCAATAAGAAAGCAACTATCAAGTCTAAACCAAGAAAAATTATTACTATTTTGATGAAAGCAAATTAAACCTTCCTAATATTTGATCATTGCTCAGAAGTAGTTAGTCATGTGAACTTGGGAAAATGAATTCATCTTTTTGCTCTTCAGTTTTCTCATCTTTCAAAAAGAATAGGACCGGCTGAGAGCACAGAGCTGACAATACATGAATCCCTGACAGGCCAAGTCACATTTTGGGGTTGTTTCATCAACGATCAGAAAGCTCTTCAATTCTCCGTAGGAGAAGAGTAGTATAAGGGTTTCTTCTGAAGCTGAAGTTTACCCCGAGTTGTCTGACACTGTTTCCACTCCAAGAGAAATGTGTGTCTCACTGTGTTCTTATAGATGTTGTCTATATGGAAGCAATGGCATTGAACCAGGGATTGCACTGGTTTTTGTTCCATTTTACATTAAGTAGCTTGAGGAAGATACATATTGTTACATAAGTATTTTTAATGTATCTGGCATCATGTTTTCTTCAGATACTTTTTCTCCATGAAACTGTTTTCCCTTTGTGTATCTGAAATATTTTACAATTATTGATCTGGAACACAACCTCTCAGGTAGGGGAAAGTTTAACCATACTCAGTTTGGAATTTTTTTATTTCGGCTACCAGAAGGTTTGTACAGACAGGTATGAAAGGGTAAGATGTCTTGCTTCTGAGGATGCCGACTGGCAAAATCAAAAATAAATTGAATTAATGATGGTCCTGTCTTCGTAAAGTCAGCCTCACAAACCCGCTTTCCCTCTGGCTCTTTCCCCTTTCCTGCTCACAGAGATAAATCTAGTATCACACCTCAGGAGAAATAGCCTCAAAGATTTTACTGTGATGGGAGATTTGCAATTTCTTCCATTTCTGTTCTTAAAGAAGCTGCTCTGGGCTGGGCAAAGCGAAGGCCCTGGGTTCAATCCTCAGTACCACACACACACACACACACACACACACACACACACACACACACACGCTGCTCTTAAGGTGAGGGATAGACACAAAGGAATCACAAAGCATGTAAGCAGGAAACCTACTAATAGAGTGGTAGGAGAGAGACTGGGATTGGAATCTGGGAAACTTGTATTTTGATTATGTCATTAGTTATCTGTGTGACTTTGGAAAAACCAGTACAGCTGTCTATAAAATAAGAGAGCTAGGAAAGGCCCATTTTTGTGTAATCCTGTTAATCGTGTAACCCCAACAGCCCGACAGAACAATCTCTTTCAGGGGATAATAATACTTTAATAGTACTATTGGTCTTCTTCAGAAGATTTGTTTTTTGTAAAATAAATACAATATACACATCATACAACTCAACTTTTAAACTGCATAGTTAAGTCATTTTTATTATATTCACGAGGTTGTGTAACTACTTCCGCTATCTATTTCTAGAATAGTCTTCAGACTGAAAAGAAAACATATACCCAAGAGCAGTCTTTCCCTATTCTATACCAGCCCCTTCTCTGAGCAGATATGAATCTACTTTCTGTTCCTCTGGCCTTGTGTTTGGATCCATTCACTTAGCTTAGTGTTTTATAGATTTATTTCTGTCATATGTATCAGTACTGCATTCCTTTCAATTGCTGAACATTTCACTATGTAAGTCTACCAAATTTTGTCCATTAATTCATCAATTGACAGACATCTGGGTTGTTTCTCATTTTTAGCTACTGTAAGTAATATTGCTGTGAACAACTGTATATAGATGAGTTCTATTTTGGTCATTGCAATTTGCCTGTTCACTGGAAAACACAGCCTGGTCTTCCTTCATTGTTTCACTGTGTTTGGCTGGATACAAGACAGACACTTTCCTTTCTGACAGCATCTTACAGGGGCTGTGATGAAGGATATATTTATCTCATATTTTGAGTCAACAGTCTACCAGGTTTATATGTATGTCCCTCTCCCCTTGCAATCTGTCTCTGAATCAATTTCCCAATGCAGATCAGGGCTAGCAGTTGGAGTTTTTATTTCTATGAAGCCTAGAAAAGGAGGGGATTATTTTGCAGCTATAGTTTTACACTGAAGAATCCAAGGCCAGTTTCTTTATCTTCTAAGTCAGTGTAGTCCATCAGAAATACAATAAAAATCTCACATGTAACTTTAAATCTTCTAGTACCCACATTAGGGAAAAAAAAAGAGGCAATTTATTTTATTGAATTTAACCTATCACATCCATTTTAACATTCAGTGATATAAAATTACTAATGAAGTATTTTATATTCAACATCTCAGGGCAGGGCAGAAAAGAAGGCAGCACGAAGAGGGAGTAGGCTTGGGTGATGTATCTACAAGCCAAAGAATATTATGAAATACTGCCAGAGCCAGAAGTTATGAAGCAGCAAAGCAGGCTTCTATCTAGAGGCTCAGAGGAAACCTATGGATACCTGATTTCTGACTTTTTACCTCAAGAATGGAGAGACAATACATTGCTGTTGTTTTAAACCAGGTGCCATGTGGTAGTTTGTTATGGCTGCCCTATGATACTGATCCAGATATGGGTAACTCAGTTTGTGCTAGGGACAAGCAAGTGCTTAGTAGCCATATGTGCCTAGTTCCTACACAATTTAAAAATCTTTAGAGGATCCTTCTTTGTGATATTTTGTAAACTGCTTTAGAAATTATAACTTTGGAAATTAGTCTTAACTCATATCTGAAGAGGTGAGCCAGCTCCCTCAGAATCAATTGTTTCCAAAACAAAATAACATTACCTTCCTTTAGGGAAAGTATTCTTGATTACTCTGAAAAGACATGGAGCAATATGGCAATCCATAAGGGATTTTGCAAAATATGAAAAATTATTTATTTTATTGCTCTAAGTACAGAATTCATACCTATTAACATGTATAGTATTCACTAAAAGAGTAATTGTACTCTAGTTGTAGAATCAGGGGACATTTTCTTCTATTTTCTATTATCCAAATAGTCTGCAATATATTTTACTGTATTTCTTTAAAATTAAGGAATAATAACTTTTCTACATCTATTTCATTATAAAATTTATAGAGGGCATAAGATAACATCACACCTATCAGTGGTACACAGGCACTAACATACCTATATCATCCACTATTCGATAAGGTGCTCTGAAAAACCAGGCTGACCTGGGTCAAAGGTAATATATATATGAGTAGAAAGAAGTAAACCACTGAGTTATGAATCAGAAAGCCCAAGTTCTGGTTTTGCCATTGATGTCCACCATATGAGACTGAGCAGGTTATATATACCTCAGATATATAAAATTGGAATAGAAATAATTTTTCCTTGCTTGTCTTTCAAGAGTATATAGTGTGGTTCTTAACCTTTCCTTAGCACTAGAATCCCCCAAATGGCTTGTTAATACTCTGACAACCACACCTACAAAGATTTTCATTCTACAGGTTTTGGTTGACATCCAATAATCTTCATTTCTTACAGTAACCAGGTGATACCTATGGAAGCTGCTGGCCCAAATGTCTACAGTTTGAGAACCACTGGTTCATAGTATTTTATTGTTTTATAGTATTTTACCTGTCCATAACAACAGGTACTGTATTTCAATACATATCATAGCACAATAGTTAAAAGCTAAGCGTTTGGAGCAAGACAGACCAAATTCAAATGGTGCCTTGTACTTGCTCTAGCTCTATTTTGTTAGGCATGACATGCAACCCTTCATCTGTAAAATGGATATTACTTCATTCAGAGGGTTGCTGTGGAGTTAAGTGAGATAGTACTCCCAAGAATGCAGCACTCTATTTGGCACATATATGTCTGGCAGATTTGTACTTGTTATTATTGAACTTTCTCTAATCTCTGATAGCCTTCTTAAACAGCTGTTCAGAAAATACTTGCAGAATGGCGAGTGCTAAGCAAATTAAAGGTAATATTAGGGTAGTGTGAAACCACATCTTCATCTCACACAGTTATTCATAAAGGCAAAATATCTGGTTAAAATCACGAAGGGCGGGTTAGAAGTAGAGAAAAATGGAAGAATAATGGTACGGAACAGAGTCTGTGTTTCAGCATCCTATATCAGAGCCACCTTAGTGGCTTCTTTGTGCTCCTGTATGTTTTTTTAAATATAAAATTCATTTAAAAATCTTTTATCACTTTGAAATTTTCATTATGTTGGTGGAGCTCTTCTCTTCTTGCAATTCTATCACAGAAACCTTCTGTTAGGCCTCCAGATGTGTGTCTCCAACTTATACCGCCCTGTACGCCTTGGTTCCAGGAGGCAGGTTCTACATGCTCTGTCTTCTGCATGAAAATGTATGCTGCAACTAGTTGGCTGCTGCTAAAATGATGGCATTAGGGGTAGATGACAGTTTGTCCGTGTAGCAAGATAGACACCTTTTCTGAGTGTTCTGCACTCACATATATACACACCCACACACACACATTTAACAGATTTAGATATTTACTGTCATAGGTATTTATAACTATATCCTCATTGTACAGAGGAAAGCACACTGCAAGAAGGCAGGGAAAGAGCAGTAGGTACTATAAAATCTATTATACAACCTTCAACCTCAGAAGAAGGGCTAGAAACTAGTGTTTTAAGAAAATGACCTAGGCAGCGGTGGCATCATTACCATCATTATGAAAAACAATAACAACAACAACAACAACAACAACATTGCCATGAGAGGAACTATGTTTAATTTAGAACCAAGCTACATGTTTAGATATCAATAATGGCAAGTCTTCAAACACTGTTTATGTTAAGTGATGGATAATTGCTACATATCAGACACAGTACTAAGTGCAAAGAGCATAACAATTATCTCAATCCTCACAGATACCCAAAGGAAGTAAAGACAATTATTTTCCTATTTTATACATGAAAATAAAAGCACCCATGATACAGGGGGATGACACACCTGGAGTGCACAGCTTAGCACCAGCAGATGCACCTATGGAACTGCAGAGCCCACACTCTTAACTGTCAGCTTTGCTAGTGTTTTGGCATGATGCAAAATGCCACAGGCTATTCCTGTATTTTTGTCATCTTCAAGCTTTAAGGCAGCATCACTGATCCAGTATTTCAACAAGAACTGTCAATGAGCTGATATTAAGACCACATTAATGTTTAGATTCTCACATATCTTTCCCCCCTTTCCAATTTGTTCTATTCATCCGTGTTCTATCATTTTATTCTATATAAGATATGTCCTAGATTTTATCAGTAATCCCTTCTGCTTTTTATACTTAAGACATACAGCTTGGCTGAGCATAACTAATGAAGCCATTAATAATTTTGCTTTAGGAGAGGTTTAGAAATTGAATATTTCTAATAACTTTCTGTTTGTATTCCAGCTACTATATGTCCATGCCTGCAGGGATATAAAATTACTGCCAGCTTCTCTATTTACCTCAACATCTTTACTACTGATTAATATTTTCCCACTGTGAAAATGTTTAAATACATAAATTAATATTGAAAAATACTTTCACATTTGCTATTTATTATTTTCTGGGCATACTTGCTTCATTCTTTTCCTAAATTTTTATCACTGCAGTCAGTGTGTTTCAACCTAGTTATTAGCTCTTCTCTTGGCTAAATCTACCACTTGGGCTTCATTTCATGCCCATAATTATGAGAAAGCATAGAGAAAAGAGGAGATTCTTGATTTTGCTTCAGTTGATTTGACTGTAAATGCATTATGAAGCCAGTTATTTCAAAAGAGAAACAATAAAGAGCTCACTATAGGCCTATGCTTTATAGTAACTAAGTGAAAACGGATATTCCCTCAACCCTCTTTTGATCTTAATTAAATATGTTACTTTTCCAAGAACAGAGACAGCACTAGGTGTAGTATCTAAATTATTTGAATGTTGTCTGTTTTTCTGTGTATTCTGAGAAAACATACAAAAGTCCTGGAAACTGAAATATCAAATGTAGCTGTGCTGTGTGGTCAAGCTTTAAAGCTAATTTCTGTGTGCTCTCATCCTGGTGGTGACATATGGGCATGAAGAAAAACATATCCTAATAAGGAGACATGGGCATTATGAAGAAGGGAGGACATTTCCAATCCTGAGCTTTGTTGGAGTATTTTGATTAAGTGGAAAAATTGTGTATATCAGTTTCTATCAATAGAATCAACAAATTCTGGGAATTTCTACTGTGTAATTGTCCTCTTAGAATCTAGAAAAGTCAAACTCATAGATACTCTACTTTTGTGTTAGTGATAAAGACTTTCTGATCCTAAAGTACCTCTGAAGAGTACTGTGCAAACTCTCTAGGTGTTCTGATTGCAGGTATCGGCCTTTGGATGCATTTTTCACTATCATACATTCAAACAACATCCCTGTGATCGACTATTCAACCCAGGGCTCCTCCTTGCTCCACTTTTTGCAAACACTCACCAACCTCTGAATATAACTCCTATGAATTATACAGGACCTTTTCTCCACTGCTTACCCTCAGATGCAGCTGTAACAACAGCATAGATTTCTGTGAGCAAATCAACTGCATTTGGAGCTCGAGGCACTTTCTCAAAAAGATATAATTGCTGAAGTTGGTAAACTGAACCACAAAGATAGGAATAAATTTAGCCTTCCTGAAACCAAGTTCAACTGAGAACGTACCAGGCATACATTTTTACACTCACTCACAGAGGGATTTTAAATGTCTTCACGCCTCATGCTGCACTTGAACATATGGATCAGCCATTTTATACTTTCTTTCAAATTCTTCCAATGTGAACAGAATCAGTAACACATGGTAAAGCATATGATCTATGTGAAATTTCGTATTAGTTGGATACAATTCCAGACTTAGCTCTAACCCTATCAGCATACGTATCTTCCTCTCAAACCATGTATACAGATAGAATTGTACACTTTTAGAGTTAAAAGGGATGCTAGAGACCATATGTTCTACCCACTTATTGTACAGAGGTGTAAACTGAATCCTACAGAGGCAAAATGGCTTGCCCAACATCTGGTAAAAAATAAAGCTACTAAATAGTATAAAGAGAAAAACTATCTGGTTACAGGTCCTAGATAATACTTAGAGACATCAGTATATATTGGTGATGTATACACAGTCACTTTTGTATAGGTAGCTATACAGTCACTTTTCCATAATCAATGTCAAAGATGTGTTTTTTTGTCCAGTTTCTTCCTAATTGCTAACATGACCAGTATCAGATGTTTCTCTGCTACTTATTGGTGTGTTATGTCCTTCGTTTGGATTCTTCCAAAAGCAAAGCCTGAGAGGACAATGGGGCAGTTAGTTTATCTGGGAAGTAATCCCAAGCAGCAGGACTTAAACAACAGCAACAACAAAATAGGAGCTATGGTGCACACCTGGACTTAATCCTGCTAAGGATCTTCAAGGAACTACAAAAATGTGCTAAGAATTGACTCCCCAGATGACAGGAGACTGAGTCAATTATCTACTGATTCTCATACTCCATTGGCTGAGGACTTCCCCAAGCAGGGGGTTTATATCTCATACTTCCCCATGCTAGTGATTTCAGAAAAAGACAAGGCAGGAAAAAAATACAGAAGATGCAAATTCTGCCACAGCTGTAGTTGAAGTCAGAAATGATTGAGGGTAGATTACACCAAGAGCACCTGATTTAGAGTTCCACACACACTGAACAATTTTAATATGTTAGACATTTAAATCTAATTCTAAAAACTTGTATGGATTAGACTCTTAGGTGGCTTTTTTACTGAGTACGAAAATAATTGGGCAGTATGAAAGTATGAAGGAAGCATTCATTTATTAGATATGTATTTATTCACTGTCACTATTTATCAGGCATTTTCCTGATACTGGGGATATAGCACTGAACTAAAATGACAGAAACACCTCCCCTAATAAAGCTTACAATCTACAGGGGAAAGATATTTTGTATAACAACAAGCCAGCAAAATACATCATCATTCAGATACTGATAAAAATTCTGAAGAAAAATTAAGCAAAATGGGTGAAATTAAACAATATAGGTGAAAGACATCGGTGAAAAAGAATATTGCTATTTTAATTTATTTACTGTGGTTAGGAAAAGCTTCATCAATTACGTGAAATTTGGGCACAGTCTTAAAGGTTAGAGGTCATATCATGTGGCCATTTACGACAATGGCATTCTTAAGAAAAGGAAAGTTAGTGCAAAGGCCTTAAAGTCTTAAGTGTTCATGGCATTATGTCTGATATCACAGGAAAAACAAATGTTTGCAATAAAGATTTCAAAATGATAGTCCAGGGACTGCATTAACCCTGCCGACCAGTTTGGTTTGCTTTGTAAAGAACTTTCAACTTTAAAAATGACTTGAATTCTATTCATTAATATTACAGCAACGTTGAAAAGGAGATTATGCAAAAAAACCTCAAAACACTGGGGAACTTGTCACACGGAATTAGAGCCAGATGCTCGTTGGTATCTTAGTATAACATGTTGAATCTGTTTTCCATGGTTACTGACATTTTCTATTGTACAGTAGTTTTACTCCCTTAAGAACACATCACTCATTTGCTAGCTTTCTTGGTCTTTTTTGGTAGTACGATGTTGTGATTCTGGGTTTAAAATATATAAAGAAGACATGAATAAATTCAGGTTTTTTTTAGTGACTGACTTTATAGACTGTTGACACCACTAGTCTTCTTTTTTATAAATTATCATCCTAGACTGAGTGTAATATTTGGTAAAAGAAAATAACATCTGCACTGCACAAAAAATTATGAATCAATACACTCAAATACTTACTAGGCCTTCTAAAATGTATTTCTTGAAGGATTATCCTACTTATACATGTGGATCCTCTATCATTCTTGGGGAAAACAATCAGGAAAAGGCATATTTGAGATTGCTAACTATGGTAAACTTAACAGGTTTACATACTTTCCTTGCCAAACTCACCAAGGAAGTATAGAAAAATTATGTATGATGTACACCAGGAAAAGAACGAGCAGTTAAAGAAATCTGTTCAAAATTCAGCATGTCAAGTGCTATGTAAATTAATGAAATCAAGATAAATAGCAAGAAAACAAAAACATTAATTAAACCTTGACTTTACCTACACTGAAGGAGGCATATGGTGTGAGAATATTAATGCCATGTAAAACAGTTCACAAAAAAGGTTTGCAAAAGCAATCGATATACTGATTGCTTACAAGTAGTTAAGTGAATGAAAAGGATACAGGTACACACACAGGTATGTGAGAATTCTAAGTTGGTTAAGCTGTGACCCAAGAGATTAATGGTGCTCTTGATTTTCAAGCCTTTAGTTTCCTGATATCTATTCAACCACACTAGGTTAAATAAGCACATTGTTGTAGCCAAATGCTAAGAAACTGATTCACTCTTTACAGTTTAAACCAGAGTCATTATGAGATGTTGGAGGCTTTCTGCTGAGTCCTGGGTGGGACAGTGTCACATTCCACTGAAAAGCGAACAGCTGTATACAGGGTAGGACATACTGCTGGAGTGTGGCACATTTGGGTTTTCAGATGAGAGAGGCAAATGTCTCTAAAAAGATGCTAAGATGTTCACAATGACAGAAGAGTGAGAATGTCTTGCATTCAAATGAGGCAAGAAGTCTGGAATTTGCAGGTAGTGCATTAAAAGATTTTAGTTAATGATGGTGTGCATTTAGAAAAACAGGAAGAATGAAACCAAGATTTCAGCAATGAATTTGCAACAACGAATTGGTGTCTAAAGAATGAATAATATGATGGCCAAGAGTACAGCCAGCTCGAATTTGAGTTTTCTCTCTCCTACCTAAAGGTTATGTTACTTTAAGCAAGTTTCTTAACATCTTGATGGTTTAGAAATAATATTAGTAATGCTCAAAATAAAGATGAATGGTAAGTCCTACGTCTGGGTCATACAAGAATGAAATGAGACTGCTTGCCAAATGGTTAGCATAGTACCTAACATGAAGTGATCCACACATGTTCATACTACAATCGCTATTTCTGATTTTAAAATAGTTGCAAACAGTCTGCCCATACGAGCTGTGAATAGCTCTAGAAATAATCTAATAGAGCTGTTATAGAGCAGGAACTACCTTGCTCAGGATTATATTCCCAGGTCCTAGTACATGCTGCCCCATTGCAAAGCACTCAGTAATATTTGAATGAATGCTTGAATCAAAGTAATGGGAATCCAAAAGTCATTTTTTTATGGTAAAAAGGTAAATATATTGAGGTGTACCTTGGACTTGACACTGAATCACAAAATAGGTCAATTAGAATCAATCTATAAAGACTTTGAAGAATGCATACTATCCCAACCTGGAAACCAATTCCCAGTGCAAGGTAGACGTATGATATATCAACATTTGAATTATACATGTCAACTGCTAGGCTGACATCATCAAGAAAAGGGAAAAAGCAATAAGCAGCATGCCTAAAAATGTTAAAGCTCTTTTCTAGTAGTTGCCCATGAGTATACGTTAAAAATCTCCTGTCTTTTTTATTTCTGGTTCCTACTAAACTAGAGTTGCACTGAAATGAATAAGAGAGAGAGACAGAATAAAAAGATGGAGCAATAGCAACAAAGACATTGAAAGAGAAACCCAGATAAACTACCATCCACGGACATCAATGTAGGCAACACTCCAGACTGTATTATTGGTTTTATTGCCCAATATGTCTGTGCAATTGAGCACTGGGATGAGCAAAATAACAACTTTCAAACTAAATGATGGCTCAAATGACTTTAACAGGACCAGACGGACAGGTGAAACATCAATGTCTATCTCTGGATACAACATCATGAAAGGAGTCACTGAAAGACCATCAGGAAGGTGTATTCAACAACGTCAACAAATGCTAGTCATAGCAACCTGCACTCTTGTGATTTTATCGTTGCCATTTAAAGTGAAGGCCCACTTTTGAATTAGTGTGAAATACAGTGATATTTTTAAAATCAAAAAGTTTTGAAATGACACTCTACCTGCAAGGCACAACATGAATGATTGCAGTACCAGCAGTTCCCATGGCAACTTCATCTTCAGTTTCTGAGGTCAAAGGAGTTTCAAGTCCAATAACAAGTGAATAGAATCGTTGCTTCTTTTAAATTTTGTATAACCTTTAATCTGTGGAAGAGAAGAGACATTAAAATGAGATTTGGGAATACTTCTCCTTGTGGTCTTTGCGAATTTGTCTTTGCTTGAATATAAATAAGATTCACTTATGGAAAAGTATTTATTGAAGGAGAAGAAACTTCTTAAATTATGAATATGAAGGAAATAATACTTGGGTAGACACTGGAGCTGTTGTACCCCATGGCTACTGAGTGAAGGCAAGAACTGCTTCTGATTAGGCATGAGCCAATCTGAAAGCAGGGGAACTGATTGTTTTTTACAAGGTCTTTCTCTATCCCTTAGTCTCCAGTCCTTGTTCTTTTCAATAATCCAACTAATAATAAATCTAAAACAGCAAATACAGAGGAACTGCCACAAAACAAGATAAATAGGTAGGTTTAGCTTTGACAGACCTTTAGGGGAAATCCTCAATTTTTAGAATGGAAAACTGTGTGGGAAAACTGTGACTACTGCCTCATTTCAAACTTCTTTTCCCTGTGCTGCACATTTCATTCTTTAAATATGTTATGGTTTGTAATATGACTTGAGCATATCTCCCAAATTTCATGTGCTGGCAGCTTGGTCCCTGTGAGGTGAAGTGGGAGGTGGTGGAATCTTCAAGACGTGGAGCCTACTAACAAGGTGATTGTGTCACTGAAAGAGCTGCCCTCAGAATGGATTAAGGTAGCTCCCATGGGGCCCATGAGTTCTTACAAAAGCAAGATGTTAAAAAAAAAAAAAAAAGCAAGAGAATGGCTCCTGGCTCCAGTCTGATCACGTGAACTCCTGCTTCCACATGCACTCCCTCCATTCGCCATAGGCTGTCGAGAGCCTATGCAATGCTGTTGAGACTCTCGGCTTCCCAAACTATAAGATAAATAAACCTCTTCTTCCTCATAAGTAGTCTGCCTTGGTTATTTCGTTATAACAAAGAAAAATGGAATAACATGAAATGCAATAGAGATGCACAGTCCAGTACTTACTGAAATTCTACCAACTACGAGCAGCTCTCCACTAGGTTCATATGGAGAGATCCAGAGTATAATTAAGAAGAGCAATTCTTCCTTTAGCTAGGAATCTTAACACAGAAGAATTCTGTGGTAGAGAAAGGTAGTTTGTTCCAAGTACCAAAAGCTAGGAAGCTCATAACCAAATGAGTGAGGCAGGTGAGTAGAGGCTGGCACTCTGGAGTACACAAGCATGTCCTCACTGAAAGAAGAGATGGGACGTTCCTCAACTCAAGGAGCAGGAGAAAACTTGGGCCATGTATCATGGTTGCAGGATACCCATACATTCTCAAAGAAAAGCTGAAAATAGTATTGAGTTGTAATCTTGAAAATCTCCCAATTTAAATATTAGTTTCTTTCTTTCTTTTTTGGGGGAAGGGTGTTCTGGGGATCAAACTCAGAGCCTTGTGATTCCAAATTTAAATATTAGAAATCACTTTAAAATATTTGTTAAATAACAAGAGTCCGAAACAAAGCCAAATTGCCCTCTGGTGCTTATGGGTTGCAATGTGACCTCAGTAAAACAGAGCTCTCATTGTGCTTCCTCTTATCCATCCTTCTTTCTCCAGGCAAGCCTGTAGCCAGCCATGCAGGGACACACAGATGGCATACCCTCTGTTAGCCAGGTCTGAGTGACCTGCCCAAATGAGTAAGAAGCCACCTCTATCTTCTGCAGTCTTATGCTTCAGTGTGGACAGTTACAATAATGTCAGGTAACTGCTATGTAATACACCATTTCACAGAAGGAAGAAACCGTCTGGCTTGAGAGTCTTCATCAAAAAGGTGAGATCTCATTGGAGTTTGAAAGATGAGCCTATTCATCAGTTCGTCAAATACAAAAAAAAAAAAAAACCAACAACAACAACAAAAAACAAACAAGGAGAGAGTCTGGAGACTAGTGTTCTTTTTACAACTCTGGCAGTAACTAGTTGTGTGGTTCTAGGCATGACATCCTACTCTGCCTGCCCTCTGAAGGATGTTTCAAGAGAAACATCCTGGGAAAGTAAAGAAAATGTCTTTGAAAACTACACAGCATCATATATTTCCAGATTTTATTATTGCAGTCTCACTACTTATTAGTTACCCCATAAAATAATCCATATTTGTTTTTAGATTGACAAAATTGTATACACTTATGATGTGCAATATGATTTTAAATATATGTGTACACTGAGGGCTATCCAACATTTTTAAGTTGATAATGACCTGAGGTTTCCCACCTCATTCTCACTTATAAGAACAATACCGTGAGCAAACACAAGCTTTCATGAAAACACATATCAACACCAGGAGCTCTCTAGTTAATCAAGAGCTCTTAGAGTTAATTTTTAACACATGGTCACTGAAAAGCCTTTATGTTTATGAGGAAGCCAACAGAAGGTGAAGTGGCATCATTTCCTTTGTGCCCTAAATAGCTCAGCTCCTGATAAAGCTAGACTTAATAAGTTGTGACGACAAAAGGGCCCCTTAACCTATGAACTGCTGATGTGGCTGAAAGCAGGCGGTGTCTCTAATTGGATATGTTCTGATAGTCTTCTGACATGCATGGTGATTAGGCCATTTTAGATAAACAGGATGTGCTGATCAATGAAAACTATTAATGTCTTAAGCAAATGATCAGGGTATTAATAATTAATTTTGTGAGGGAAATGTCATCTCGGATCTCAGGATTGATTTACCACATTAAGCAGTTTCTCAAAGCAATTAAAATTAGCTTAGGAAATGTATCCAATTATACAATAAAGATTTAATTCATGATATGATACCATTTAAGGGCAGATTCTGCAAAGTGCTGTGGATTTTTAAGGATGGAGAAATACAAGGGCTCTATGGACATTTATTTAGATTCTGGTACAGAAGGTTCACCCTCACTAATGAGAAATAATGGGGTCATTGACAATAATCCGTCTAGTGGACAAGAGTAACAAAAACACCAGGTTTTCTGAAGGAAGCTGAAGATTCATGAATCTCATGTGTAACTGTGGTGCAGGATACAAAGTTTCATATTTTCAGTTTTCCTGCTAGACCCAGAAAAAAAAGTACAGGATGAGCCAAGAGTTATGGTGGCAATAGATCTCTCCTGCAGCTTGGAGCTCTCCTGGTTTATTGGAAGGTGGCTGTAGCAAAGGTAGTATACTCAGCACTAACTTTGAGATCTTGCCCAAGACAGAGACTCATAAATCCTGGGGAGGAAGCCACAGAATAAAACAGAACTTGGTTGCTTTCTCTGACTTTGCTGCTTTTGTTTGAGCTGGAAGGAGATAAATAATTGAGAATTACACAATTTTTTTCCATATTCTTACACACGCAAAACTTCCTGGGACCCTTCAAACAACACAGATACTAATAGGAATATTGAAGACTTCAGCATCAAGGACTAAAAACAAAAACGTAATTTAGTTTTTTTCTTAAGAGTTCTGCTTTCCAACCAGGTATGTGGCACACATCGGTAATCCCAGGACTCTGGGAGTTTGAGGCAGGAGGGTAACAAGATCGAGCCCAGCTTGGGTAATTTAGTGACTAAGACCCTGTCTTAAAAATAAATAAATAAATAAATAAATAAATAAATAAATAAATAAATAAATGAATAAATAAATAAATTAAAAAAAGGGCTGGGGTTACAGCCCAGTGTGAAGGCTCTAGGTTCAATTCCTTCTACTGCCCAAAAAAAAAGAAAGAAGAAAGGGAAGAGAAATTGCATTTCCAGGAACCTACATGAAGGGCGTGGCCATATGTATAATTTGTTTTGGCACTTTGCTATCCAAATAGTAAAAATTCAGCTCAACCATGAAAGGGTGTTTATCATACGGCAGGGACAGTGCGAGGTGCTGGGTATGCAGGAGTAAGAGAAGCACGGGCTCTGTCCTCAGTGAGCTCACAGTTTACTTGGCGAAAGAGGAAAATAAACCAGTGTGAAGAGTGCAATAAGTCTATTAAGCGTAGGGTGCTAATATTGTGTAACTGAGCTGGGAGACCAGGTGGGACAGGGGCTTTAAGAAAGCACCGTAAAGGAGCTGACAGAATTGAGTCTTGAAGGACAAGTAGAGAGATTCTAAGACAGCGACAGGGAAAACAAACAGGTAACGAGCTGTGAGTTTACAGTGTTCAAGTTACAGCAATGCAAGATGATGCAAACCACAGTTGGCTAAAACGGACTTAGCCTCTAATCAAAGACCTAGAATACTCTAGCTATACGGTTCAAATAAAGAGACTGCAAGAATATACACCTTCCGCGCTTACTGTGTGTGCTGTGACAAAGTACAGAAGCCTCTGAGCACAAATCTGGTGTTCGCTAACCAGCCTTGTTAACAGGAGCACACCACAGCCTGCGGCTGGGAGTTAAACACAGGGGGAAAGGGCAGAATTAGAATCCTGGTTTCCAGTCAGCCTTGATCACGCATGAAAGGCTTCAGGTTTGATTCTGAAGGCCAAGAGAAGAATGGGAATGACTTTCAGTGGGGGGGACCTGAACAAATGTGATTTCTTTGTATGGAGATCTACTTCACATGCAACCCTAGAAACACAGAATATCTATTTTTCCTCCTCACTTTTATCCTCTGGCCAACAAGTTAATTATATCTTTAATTACTAAGAAGACTTCCAATATATAGCACATTTTTCAAGGCCCTCTTGTAGCAATATTAAGTGGGATAACACTGGATTTGGAATTAAGCACACTGAATTGTTTCTTCAGGGTGTGGGCACAAATGATCTTGCTTTGGGAAAGCCACTTATTATGTGTGAGTACGGCTGCTTGCTGGGAGGTTGGGGATGACACCATAGCCCTTATCTTCCTCATGAGTGTGGGCTGAAGCTCAACTGACATGTTTCTAAATGAATGATTATTGTTATAGTTTAGACTCAGGTTCAAATTAAGCCCCATCTCATACCTAGCCAAACATCTCAACTTTATAAAGATAGAGAACTTTGTTTTATTCATTGATATTTAAGAGGCATTTGAATACCCACAGTAGTCAGTCAATAAACAGTTGTTATGAAGTGAAGGGATTAATCTATCCAATACCTTTTGTGGAACTACTCTGTGCTTTCACATTCACCCCTCATTTAAACCTTTGCAACCATGCTGGGGTCAGCCATCCACATCCTCTATAAAATTACAGCTATGGAAATTAGAATATTAGAGTCTATGGAAGCAGTCCAAGGGCAGTCATCTAGAAATCAATAGAGCCTACATTCAAATCCATGTCTTCATACTTCAAGTACTGAACTTTTTGCTAAAAGCAACGAACTCTTTTCTAAACATGTCTTTTAAAGTGTAACATAATGTTCTGAGGTTGATTCTTTTCTCTCTAACTCTGCTTTTCATGTTGTCCTTCTGTAGAAGCAAAACTGGATGCCAGTAAAAAAAAGTACAGAATCTATGTAATATTCACAATGTGAAGTAAAGCACAGGTTTTGGATCTGCGACTCTGTCAGAGGTTATATTCTGCTAGTATTAATTCAGAATTCTTCTTGTAACAGCATGCCCGCGAATAGGTTCCTCTCCCCCAAGTGTAAGAACAACATGAACATTTGTTTTCTTGCTAATTATTATTTAGAGCACTGCCACTCTTAAAGCAGGAATTTTAAAAAGGATCATCCACAGTTCCCAGTTGTGTAGTTGAGCGTTTTCTAACTCTACAATTAGTTAATGAGGGGTACAGTCAATCACAATGGTAGAGAAGCAGTGAACAGAACTGAAAGCAAGAGAGAAAACAGACTTTCTCAAAAAGCAATGTGCCAATCACTTCAAAGGAAAATGGCACACAGTCAAGTCTTAATGTTCAATCACTTGACAGATATTTATCGAGTACCCATTATTCAAAGAGTAATATGAAGAGTTATGGGTCAAGGTCTCTGTCTACAAGAACAAGTTGGGTACAAAATATTACTGACTATATAAATTAGCTTATAGGTCAAATGATTAATACAGATAATCCATGTAGAGCTGGCCTACTGCTTCTTAGATACTGAAAATTAAGGTCATATCAGTCAATTAAATTAGTTTACTAGGTTTTCTTCCTTGTACCTGCTTTGCATTCTATTTAAAAACAAAAGAAACACTTCCATTCCTGTATGTGATATCTTTCTTATTTTAATGGAGATTGCAATAAGTAGTGTACTAAGAATGGAGAGAAAATGAGTGTCGCTTGATTTCTCTCACTGTATTTCTTATGCCAAACATGTGAAGAATGCAAAAGAAGAAAGCATACAAAAGGCTTAGGTAATGTATTTGGGAAGCTGCACCTATTAACCAAGAGCTAGACATGTATAAGATGGAATCCCTTTTGTATACTCTACTCACCTACCAATGACTGATATATTCTGTTTCTACCAAGACTACATTAGAAAGTACCCTACTGAATGATGGAGGATCAACTACAGTGGATAATCCTCCCAACCTACTTTTAAGGGCTTACTAGGCAAAAAAAGTATCTGTCACCTGTGATGACAATAATTATAATGATTACAGTAACTGGAAATATTCTAAAATAAAAGACAGTTAACTAATATTTCATTATTTCAGTTTTTGAAGGATCTCTTTTATACATCAAAAAGCCATAAGAGTTATATAGACTTTTTTTTTCAAACCAAGAACATGTATTGGTACATTCTACATATAATGGTCACATTCATTACATTTATTCTGTACCTATACATGATGCATCTTGGTTCTCCCCCTTCTCCCCCGTCCCTCCCCTCTGCTCCCTCCCAGAAAGGCAACAGGGGAAAGAGAGGGGAAAGGGAAAATATGGAAAATGATGAATGAACCTGCTGTATATAGACTTATTTTGAAAAAAATTATTAAAGTTTTTTTAACCTATATTTCTATAAAAATTTCTCAATACACTTCAACCTCATAAAACTTTATTCTAATTTTCTAATGTTGGACCTTGCTACTGATAAGTTTATCTTTATAAACTGAAGCAATTCCAATACTTAGTGTGATATTTTGAAAGATCACTGGAATAAGATTTGGAATAATTGTGATCTAGGTCCAGCACTGTTATTTACTTGCTGGCCATGTTTCCTTATAATTGAAAAAAGCAGATCTGAGCCAGATTATTTCCTAGGTTTCCTGAAACTCTGAGTAGCAAGAGAGAAGAGTTGTACACTCAAAAGACTTTTCATTAGTTAAATGAAGAGTGGCTACCATGCCTTTGTCATCACCTAAACTGTTTGATACTTCTAACAATTTCTTAGTTTACATTGGCTTCCCAACCTTTCAAGTTGGTTGAGGCACACTGCTTTTAAATTCTATGTGTGAAGCTGTTGGAGGGAATTTAATCTCAAGACACAAATATGTATCTACTATCCATAGCTTCCACTAAGTAATCGCTTATGTAGTACCTTTTAAATTTTCATTTAATTTTTACTTGTACTAAAGTAATACATGAACATATTTTGCTTCTTCTCACTCCTGCAAGCAAAGTGCTTCTCAGGGAGCAAGAGTTGTTTTCTGGTGTCTCAACAGTGATATTTTTCTTAAAAATGTGTATGCTACTATTCATTGATCCTTTTCTATATTATTGTTATTACCTTTTATGATGATAATTAACCTCTCTTGCATAATCATACCCAATGACAGATACACACACACCTTTTTCTACTATTGCCCAAACTGAGCTATATTATGAAATTTGATTAGTAATTTTCCAGCTCAGTCCCCTAGTATACTGTCTACATTTCTATTTTTACAGTACTTATATTTTTTTGAAGTTAATAATTTTCTTTTTATTTGTTTAGGTTTCTTACTATATGTTACAAATTCATCCTAAATGTTCTACCATATCGAATACTTTCAATATGTTTAAAAATAACTTGAAATTTATAAGTTTTAGGTAAGTTTTATTTATGCAGAACATGTAGATAATAAATGCTTTAACAAATCAGTTACAAAACAAGACACGATTCAAGGCTTCTAGCCCCATTTAGATGGAAGAGAAAAGTTATGTGTTCCAAGGTGTGATTTCACATACGGAAAGCAATCTTTATAATGCAGATAATAAATAAGATGGATAAAAGGACATGTGATTAAACTTTTAAATAACGTTAGAGACATATTCCTAGGTAAACGGATGCATTTTGAGACCATACTCTTAAGTGAAATAAATCGGACACACATGTTTAAATACTGCATAGTTTCTTAGGTGTGAGAGACTGAAGTGTATATAAAGACTAAAATGTATTATATTGGGAAAGGGAAGAAAATGTCCAAATGGGAAAGGGAACAAGAGAAGGGGAAAGGAACAGAGGGACAAGAGAAATAAGAAATGGAAGGAAAAAATGGAAACAAAGCTTTTGTAAATAGGGAGGGAGGAGGGGGTGAGGGGAAGGGAATGGGAAAAAAAGAAGCAACATGATATGTCATGTACAGGTACAAATCCCCTGTGATGAATGCTATCACTATGTACATCTAAAATGTACCATTAAAATAAAATTTAAAAATGTAAACAGTCATGTAATAATCATTACCAGCAGGCTGTATAATATTTCATTCACCCTGAAAAAATAATCCTGAAGTTTGACTTCAGATTGTGGACACTTAACCACTCTGTTGAAATTCTTCTAACTAGTTACATGAAAGTTTATTATTCAAATATCAGGTTAGGATAACAGGTAATTGTAGTATATAAAAAATAGCATTTTCCTCATATTTTGATTGCTTCTGAGATAATTCATCCTTTCTTTAGAGTATCATTTGTAAAGTATTTCACTCTTGTTACAATAAAACAAAAACAAGCCAGACCACAACACAAGACACAAAAACACACGGCCTTCCATTCCTCCTTTCCTGACCTACAGAAAGGAAAGCTAATTGTTTATGCCACTCATTCTTGCTCAGCCCAAGTGCAGCCCCCAAATCTTCTCAATACAGCATTTCAAGGAGATACGACAAAAGCAATACCAGTTACAAGTAAAATAAAAATTCTTTTGTTTCCCTTTGGTGGCTGAGATCACTACATTAGAATCACACAGCTAGGTTTAAATCCCAGTTTTACCACTTAGCTTTTGATGTTGGGCAAGTCATTTAACCTCTGTTAACTTTGCTATTCCTCTTTGGCGAAGTGATAGTGAAGATATAAGGCATTTGAAAAGAATATGAGATAAAAAATCTTTGTAACTGGATTCTGCTAGGAAAAGCTAAGCATGGCTTTGAGTATGCAAACTTGTTGGGAGCCAAGATGGGCCACCATAGAAGCATCCAGGATTGGGAGACAACAGTTGCAGGAAGCACACTGTGCCAGAGGGAACTCCTCAGATTCCCTCCTGGGATTAGAGAACAGGTGCAGGGTGTGGGGAGCAATGACACTGAGCAGAAAATACACTGTTAGCTGTGCTCTCTGGGTACTAGGAAGTAAACTTTGCAAACTGTTAAGGCTCCTACCTCCAGAGAAGGAAAGAGGATTTCTTAACAACCACCTCACGTCTGTTTTCCTTCTGCCCACTGGTGTGCTGCAGAGTGCCAATTCTGCTAAACTCCCAAATAAATCACTGTTAATGAAGCATGTTGCACATACAGACAGCAACAGGCATTTTTTAATCACCTAAACTAAAGAAGAGCTAAAGGTAAGCACAAAACACTCTAATACCTAATATATTAGGTGTCAGATTTAAAGAAGCAAGAACCATGTGACTCTCAGGACTTTTACTTGGATGCACTTAGTGGGGAAGTAAAACTTACTAGTATATTCATCATTATGCACAGCTTGCCAATTGCTCGGACAGCCAAATCAGATACCTGGTAGCCTAAAAGAGAATCTGTATCTACTTAATCAGAAGGAGAAAAAAGATTTCAAACATAAAAACACAAATTATTATGGTCTATACCAATAAAGGAGCAAAATAAAATTTTCTATATTCTTTATCCACAGATTATTAAGTGATTAATAGTAACTGACATGTGGTATGATATAGCAATGAATAAGACAGGGTCTGGTTCATGCAGATTATTTTGTTTTACTGGGGAAACGAATGATATATCACTTCAAGGGGGCTGAATAGTGTACAAGTGCATTGGTATTAGTCAAGCACAAATATGGTCTCTGGAATCAGACCTAATTTCAAATCTTCATTTTTATATTTGTTACATCATTTTAGAAGTTACTTCAATCTTTATTTTTTTCATCTATACCACCTACTTCAGGAGTTTATGTAGACATATATGAGGAAATGCATGCAAAAGGGTTAGGACCATAATGAAACAGCAACCTAATCTTAATATCATTTTTTTCTTTCCTAGGCAAACTCAGAAGTTACTCTCTTACAGCAAGTGCAGTTTGGGGGCATGAAACAAACCTACTCTTTATCTACACCATAATATGGTACCTGGATTTGCAGCTTACCATCTCATGGAATAGTAAAAACAAAACTGTGTATTCCAGATCTTCTGCTAATATTTATAGAACTAAATATTATAACATTTGTTTGAAATATCTGCTGAATACCCACAATATGTCAGGCACTGTATTATGCACAGAGCATCATTGTGAATTTGAGAAAGTCTACCTTCTTCGAGCTTGTAGTCTAGTGCATTTTTGCTCATGATTTGGTTTTCTTGAAGAAGAGGTTAATTCCCTACCAAGTGCCCTTAATATTATTGCCCCTTATTCCACGAATGCATGCAGATGTTGGGATAGTTCAGTATCATTTGACAACATCTACTGAATTTGTATTTGGCATAGAAAAGTTTTTCAGGGTCTTCCTGCAAATTAAAAAGAAGTATTTAGGCAGGCCCTCTAGCCATTTTCCTATTTTTCACACACGTATCTAAATTTTGAGAATGAAAAATGGCAAAGTGGTAAAAATGACAAGTCTTTTTTCTTAATTACCTACTATGTGTTAGTTACTATACACAGGTTTTATACAGATTATCAAATGCTCACAGTAATTTGAGGAGGATGGTATATGATGCCATTTGTCAAAGAGGAAAGTGGGCTTGGGGTGTTGTGTTAGCCATTTATTTCTTTAATATACCTTGTCTCGCTCACTTCTAGATCATAAAGAACCAATTTCTTCTTTGAGTATTGTATTGGGGCAGATAGCACATACATTGTAAATGAAAAATAAAGCAGTAAGCCAGTAAACCTATTGGCAAAGTTTGCCTGTCTCTGCATTGTTGGGGATACTTTATCATTAGACACAAGCCAATGAGACTAAATCATAGCATCTGGATCTAAAGTTATTAGCATGTCAAAGTATCTTCTCCCTTACAAAACACAGCAGAAACTATGCATGTGACAGTTTTTACAAAGTTATTTATTGTCCTTATTATCAATGGGTGGTTATCTACCTATTTAGTTTAATAGCCAAAATAGATACCAAGTAATAAATGTATTCTTTGTTTAATCAGGCAGACGTACATCAAATACCAGTTTCGTACTGAGAGAACCAGATTTCAGGCCTGAACTATCACACGTATAGCAACAGATGTCCCTGTAGTTCTCAGTGTGAAATGAGCACATGCTGCCAATCTACTTATAACCATTCTATTTATATTCTTATTTAAAATGTCATAGAGTGATCATTTCCAGTTATAAAATGACTTTTATCCAAAAATCTCCAAAGAACAGTGTATTAATTCTTACCACACTGGTTGAGATAAGGGATAAGGTTCCAGTATAATTTTTGGCATAGAAACTGAGGCTTAAAAGAGTATAGTAATTAGATATGATTTCATAATTAAGAATAAATAAACATGGCTTTGTTTAAAGTGGATGTGAGGGGATAGTACTTTCACAGTGGGGAAAGTTAGCCTAATCCATTTTAATCAAGGGTCAAGGTTGATCTCACCAGTACTAAGATATTCATGTACCCTTTCATATGGTACACAGGGAGCAACATAGTGCCTTCTGTGGTATCTTGCCAAGAATGCATAACCTCAATATAATTACAGAAAATCTTTCAGACAATTGCATGATATTGTATGACATCACTGGCCAGTAATTTTCAAAATGCCAAGATAGCAAAAAGCAAGGAAAGCCTCAGACATGGTGACAGACTGAAGAAGAGTAAGGAGAAATGTATAAGCAACTAGATTCTGGATTGAATCCTGGAAAAGAGATTGAATATTAGGTGGAAAAATCTGTAATCTTCAAACAGAATATGTTGTTTAGCTAACAGCATTGTATTAATGCCAATTATTTGGTTTTGATTATTATAGTTACATATGATATTAACATTAGAAGTATGAGGGTGAAGGGTACATGGGAACTCTGTACCACTTCTTGCAAATCTTTTGGAGTTTATAATTACTTCAAAATAAACTTACTGGTACATAATTTCCTAGCTTGAAGTTTTATCTTTTTGTTGTTGCTTTTACAAAAGCAGAGATAGCCTCCTTGAAAACAATGTGCATACATCATATCATTGTAGATGTTATATTTATGATTTACAGCACAATTTCTAAACAAATTTTAAGGATCCCATATTTGCCCACTGAAAAGACAGTCAAAAGAGAAATAATGTGAAATAAAAAATGTCTGGATTTGCAAGGTGGAATTATTATCCATTTTGTTACTTGTTATTTAATTAAAATTAGACTGCTAGATAGTCAAGCTAGGTACATGAACAATCTGCTTATTTTAATGCAAAAAAAGCCAAAATTCTGTACTTGAATGATAAAATTATAGCATACAGGTTTCCCCTAAATTTCTCATTTTCTTCCAGTGTGGACTCTTTGCTATGAAATGCAAGTTCTATGTAAAGAAGAATAGAAATATAAGAATGGTAAGACTGTAATACTACAATTTCTTTTTCTGTCATTAGTTAGCAGTCTGAGAATGTTTTTGCTAAAAAAAAAAAACTGTAGTAATTTTAATTACATATAGAAACTAAGATTTAGTTGATTTATCTACAAAAACATTTTGGAGAACATTACTGTAATTTGTGATAGAATAAGTTTTGAAATTCATACTATTTTAGTCATCTGGCAAAGAACAAAAGAAAAATCTAAGTAGTTGAAGTTACATTGGGAAAATATGATTTTATAATGTTTTCTAAAGGGATGCCTACACACATTTCAAGTTTTTATTTTATTACCCAGCAGCCCCACATGTATTGAAATTCAGCTGCGAGTTTCAGTACATTTTTGGGAGTAGAAAATAAGCGTGGTAAAATATGCCTTGTTGGTATCTTCAGTCATATACTTGTAAATATTCCTAAGATGTAAATATGCATTTGAGTTTTGTAGCTTTTCATTTCAGGCGAAGCCTATTCTCAGCTTACCTTATGGAACCTTTGTGAGATAGAAAACCAAAAAACAAAACAAAACAATGACAACAACAAAAAAACCTCTTAGGAAAGGATAACCTTCAGAGGGAAAAGAATAGCCTTCACAATCACAATGAAATAATCTTCCAAGTGTCGGTTTTGCCAAGTGGAAAGAAGACAAATTTTTACTGACTAGAAAAAAAAAATTTTTTTGTACGTATTTTTACTGAGTTCTTGACTCCGTAAGCCCCCATGTGGGGCTGCTGGCAATGAGACACGAATGTAACAGACTGTAATGATAGACTTGTGGCACTTCTAAGCTTTGGCATCGACTTCTCCCAAGAGATAGTACACTCTCTTGAATTCACTATTGAGGAAGGAGTCTAGGAATCCTGGTGAGCACGTTCAGAGAAATCAAGAAAAGATCTAGAAGATACATATATTACTTCTTGTTCATTGAGAAGCAAACACCTCTTTGATACAAATCCCCAAACCTTACCTATGGCTTTGCCCTGTTTCTTTTCAGCGTCCAATCTTCAACTTCGACAAGCTTATTAAAAACTCCACACATTCTTAATCTTGGATCTTAGAAGTCACATTTCTCTGCTATGTTGAATAAACATTCCTCTTCATATAGCCAAAACATGGGAATAATATGTAAATCATAATATGGAAATATTTTCTTTAACCATTCATTTTATTTCCTAAAAAGTGTAAAAACAATTGGCAATGTATCCCACTTTCATTCAGTCACAATTCTAAATATATTATCTGTAATATATGTTATGGGCATATATGGCCATAGGTAAAATCGCATTGTGCATATGAAATATGATTTTATGTGTACGCATGTGTGTGCACGCATGTATGTGCATGTGTCTGTCCTTCCAAAGGTTTGCAAGGCCCAGGTGTTACTACAGTTTTTTTCTACAGAGGAAAAAGATTTCAAATAAAACCTTTATATCCTTTTGTGGCTTACTGTGCTAGACTGCATAAGGTAGCTATATTTCCGGTATATTATTTAGTGAACATATTATGCTGTATTCTAATTGAGAATAACTTCCAAAAATATCTCACACATTTGTAAGCAAACAGTACAGGTGCGTGAGGACAGGCAGGGTGTGTAATTATACACGTGTTAAGTTATGTGCCTTCCACTTCTGTGTTCTTGAAACAGACCTGAGGCAAGGCTCTTCTAGGTTAACTGCTGTTGCAAGGAAAATTCCTAGGTTTGCCTCCACAGTTGATCACAGGCTTCACATGTAGCCATCGGGACAGCCTCTCGGCACTGATTTTTGTCATACTATAAATGCATAATAAAGCCTCCTTTACATTTTTCAAAAACATTTTTATTATTCACTTTTTATGATATTTTTAACATGCTCAGATGAAAGAATAGTTCAATGTTTATGACAGCAAGCAGATGGTTACAGAGAATAAATATTACTGAGTCTTGGTTTCTTACTCCTACCTAGCAGAGGGTTGCAATATATCACCTGTCTCAGAGTAAAACAGAGAACAATGGGTCCCCCAGGTTTGCTGCTTGGGAAACTTTCTAACAGCCTGAGCAGAGTTCCTGATCTGAGGAGGCCGGGGCCTCTAGTCCATCGGTGGCTTATCTGTGGCATGCGTGCCACAGTGGGCTGTCTGCATTATTGAAAGCTCTAAAAGGTTCGCCTTTACTGCTCTAGCCCATTCTCCACACTCGAGCCGCAGTTACATGACCTTAGTACAAATTTGGTCAAGTGCTTCCCTGAAACTTTGCACCTGCCTGACATATGTTTACAATTCAAGGAAAGATCATCCTACCCTAACTTTTGCTCATCGCTGCAGTATAAATCTAGAGTACAGTCACACTACGTGTTAGTGCTAGCTGGCTACACCTTTCTTATCTTGTCTCCCTACCTTTGTATCCGCTGCTTCCCTGTTTTTTCCTCTCTGTGGCTAGATTACAGTGTGTAGTTTAGACAAGCTTGTGCAGGAAGATTCTTTGACTTCCTACTATCAGTTTAGTGCTTTTTATATATGCTTTGGAAGCATCCAAAATTTCTCTCAGTAGAGCACTTATTGCATAGTACTGAAACCTGTATCTTTATCTGATTATGTTATGCTCTGAAAGGAGAGACAGAATTATGTTTCATTCATCAGTGTGTTAGAAAATATGCACATAGTCAATATATGTTGAAATGGTTTAAACTATGATATAACAAAGGAGTTATCAGAAAATCACTCAGAACTATGTGAGGAGGTTAATATTTCCCTGGCTACTTTTGCTGACGAGAGTTTGTGAGGTGACTTGGACATCGAAACAGATTTCAACAAAGGTACGCATAGGTAATCTATGTATTTATGCTATCAGTTTGGAAACATGTTTCTAAATCATAAACACACAAATATGTTAAAAAGTTGGTATGATGAAAAAGAATTCAAGGTTACATCTGTTTGGGAAAACTGTTAAGCAAGGTAGACAAATGACCTTATTTGAAGACTCCTCACAGCTTTTACTAAGATAATATAGGCGCTAAGTGTCTAAGAGAAGAAGTATTCTACATGTTGTCTACCAGATGGACTGGGCCAGAAGTTTGTTTCCATTCATGAGCATATCATTGGACAAAGGATCCTCAGGACTAACTTCGGTCTTGCATGTCATCTTTGACAAAGACTGGCAATATATGATCTAAGGGCCAAATCTCTTATGATGGAATTTAAACAAATGCCTTACAAATTATATCTTACACCCTAAATCCTAAGTGCCCATGTCAATTATATATTTTTGTAAATATTACTGTAACATAACCATGTCTTCTTATTTTTGCACTGCCTATGACTCCTTTAGCGATGCAATGACAGAGGCAAGCAGTGTTACAAAGATCACACAGCCTACAAAATTAAAAAAAAAATTTACTACCCAGGCATTTACAGAAAAAGTTTATTGATTCCTAATTTACACTACTTGTTCTTTTCACCAATTTAAAAAGTGTTCTTTGAGTACATTATGCTTATCTAAAACCAGCTGGCCCCATTGCTAATATGTTACACAAAACTGTCACACGAATGCAGGGTGAAATGATCCACAAAACTGGAGAAAATGTTAAATTATTGTGAAACTCTGAGCTGACCAGTGGTATTTTTCAAAGTGAAATGTGAACTAAACAAAAGAGGTTCAGATTTTTCTGTTTTAATTCCTAATTAGAAACTAATTTATACATTTTCTTTAAGTAGAAGTTAAAGCTTATAAATATAAAGCCATTTACCTCAAAGAAAGCTGAAACTAGTACCTTAAAATATATTTTAGATAGATAACTTAATAACACTAAATATTCTGGAAATTTTAGAAATGACAAGTGAAACTTTAATCATTTGAAAAAATCATACTGGTATAAAGTACTTTAAGTACTTAATTTTAAAGATTAAATTTGATCACACATGAATAGAGATGAACAAGGTCTGTGATCATAGATGATACATATGAAACATCACCTTGTGTACATTATACAGAATATTCATATTATCTGATATCTTATTCCAATTTGATAGTTAAAGTAAATACATAGCTTTAGTTCCCAGTAGAAATGAGTTTATGTTGTCATTGTTTCTTCATTTGTTAACCATTCAATGCCTAGTGATCCATTTTTGGGACATCTGTAACAATGGAACATAATTGTTTTGACATGGATCTAGATGTCCCCCCAAAAGCCTCATGCCCTCACAGGTGGGGCATTTCAGAGGTGGCTAGATTTAGGGTGTATGAATGTGCATTAAAAGTGTGATACTGGGATTAAGGGTGTGTGGTACTGAACGAATCCAATAATTGGTTAATCCCAGTTCTGGGCGTGGGTAATAGGAAGCCCTACCCTGGGTATGGGTGGCACCACCCAAAAGGTATGTAGCCTGAATGAGATAAAAGGGAAAGGGAGGCTGGCTGCAGCTGGTGCATTGCTGCCTCCTGCCCACTCAGCCACAGACTCTTTTTCCTCTGTGATGCCCCTCTGCCATGCCACCCTGCATTGGAGCCAGATGACTATGGACTGAAACCTCTACAAACTGTGAGCTAAAAATAAACCTTTCCTCCGTTTACTATGGGGGTTGAACATTTTGTCTCAGCAAGAAGAAAAGTAGCTAAGACAATAATGAACTGTACTCTCGTCAAATTCTTGTTCCTTGAATTTTTCTAGGTAACATACATGAATTTCATGCAAAATTCAAAGGCATTTCAATCTTTGGGATAAATACAGTTAAACAAACTGAACTACTGGTTTGGCTTAGGATGTAGTCAAGATTACTTTGCAAATCGCTAGTACTAGTCTGGTCAACATTTTTAATAGAAAACAGTGAAGGTATTTCAGTTATAGGTAACTTCTGGTCATGTATATCTGCAGAAATATGTTTTTCTCTATTTCTTTAATTCAACAGAATTCATCTGAAATCCTGTTTTTCAAATTTCCTTTTCCCTCACCCTTTCCAGCTTTCCTTGTGCCAAAACATTTGACAAATTTTGCTACTGCTTTTAAACTGTGGTCCCTTTTTTCCCCTGTGTGCCACTAATCATCACATTTGACATCTGATCCCCTTGGAAGACTATTAAATACCTTTAGGCTCCTTTTAGGAGCCAAAGTTGATATAATAGCTTTAATAGTTATTTCAAGGAAGCCCTCTGACTAGAGTCTTAAAGAACTCTGGTTTCTTAGTTAGTTTCCTTGTCATTGAGACACAATACTAGTCACCCACGAATTAAAAGAGAGATTTATTTTGCTTGACAGTTTGTAGAAGTTCTAGTGTATAGCCTGCTGGATCCAAGGCAGGGCAACATAGCAGAGGAGAAACAGTTCACGGCATGGCAGAGGAGAAACAGTTCATGGCATGGCAGCGGGAAGCAGAGAACAATCAAGGGAGGAGTGAGGGAGACAGATCCTTCCAGGCCATGCCCCCAGTGACCCACTTCCTCCCAACATCACATTTAGCTATGAACTCATCTGAGGACCAATCTGCTGACTGATGAATATCATGCCTCCATGATCCTTCATCTCCTAAATGCCCCACCAATGAGTACATGAGGCTTGTGGAGATATGGAGATATAAACCATTACAGTTTCCAGCTTTTGTTCATCTTGGAATGAATGTCCAAAATGCATCACACTAATTTAAATGAATTCAAGTACATGTGCAAAAAAGAACAAAACATACAAATACAGATATACTATCATAGGCAGTATATTGTTCAGAATGAATGTGAGTGGGGATATAGAAGTCCAATCTCATGAAAATTTTCATTTCTCAGATATCTCTTTAATGTGAGCATCTCTCCAGGCTGTGAAAGATTCTTCCCTTTAAAGATGAAGGGTTTTTTTTTAAAAAAAAAATTTTTAAGGAAAACATGATTCCTAAAGTGAAGTCAATTACTTCACCTGGTATTCAGCCAATCACTTAGTGATCTTTCCCAGACCTGGAAAAGAAACTTGCTCTGTAGAATCATGGAGAGACAACAGACTGATCTCAAATTGGACACCATTATTTGTAGGTAAGAACTGAACATTCTGAGGAGGTCAAATGATTCTGAAGAATACAGTGAGTGGCAGAGACCAATTGAAACTCTAGTCTCCAGATATCATGTATCCACCACACCACAACATGTTATATTGCTAAAAGATCATCTCCATTCAAATTTCAACTGCTATTTCCAGTCACATCTCCCACTCTCCCTGGCATACAATTCTGCTTTGGTCAAATGGATTTTCCCACTCATGAGCTTGCTGCATGTTATACTGCCTGTGTAGCTTTGTTCTGACAGTTCCCTTCATCCTGTACACTTATGCTCTAAAATGAAATCCTCTCTGAGCTCCAGCTCAAATGTCACTTTCCAAACAGCTTTTCCAAACACTCAGAAAGTACCAATTCTACTCTGAGTAGAAAAAAACACCTTAGGAATTATAGATATCAAACCTATGTTTGCTAATTTAGAACAGAAGACATGTTTCTGTTAATGAACAAAAACTGGACATCAGCATTTCCAACATTTATTCTGTAAAATTATTTTTAAAAGTCAGCAAAACTAGAATTCTTGTTTTGTGAGCTCTCTGGAATTTTCTCCTCTTTCCTGCATTCTCAAAGTACTATTCTATTGGTCTTTACAAAAATACCTTCCTATTCTTGCTTTTTGTTTTGTTCTATTTGTGAAATTACCATAAATTTCAATCCCCTGGAGCATAGATACATCAACCCATTTTAGTGGGTCCTAGTTCTCCTGGACTCTGGCCTCACTTGTATTAGGATCTGGTTCACCTGAAGTATGCTTTTCTTCCTTTTCCATACTGAGAAAACTATTCCCCTTGATTGAGTAGCCAGTGAGACAAATAGTTTTGCATTCTTGGTGAGAAGGGAAAGGTTCAGCACTAAGAAGAACCTTCTTTGGTTCATAAGGAACCAACACAAAACTATACAACATACTGCATAAATCTCTAGAATAAAAGGGGGATGACATTCTGCTTGCTCTATGTTCATCTTCTCTTCATGTGTTTGAGAGGGAGGGAAGGGGAGAGGAAGGCGGGGAGAGAAAGAGAGGGAGAGAGAGCAAGAGAGAGAGAGAGAGAGAGAGAGAGAGAGAGAGAGAGAGAGAGAGAAGCTTCTTTAGCTTGCTTCACGCTGCATGTCTCTAGTGAAGGAAGGAATAGTGTCATGGGGATTTGTGGCTCTTTGGATAGTATCATGAGAAACTTGATTGTTCGCTTTGCACATAAGTGAAATGAAAATTTACTTCATTTCCCTGTCTTCTCAATGTAAAGTGTCACCAAGGATGTCCACGATCCTTGGTTGTCACAGTCCCTTTAGTGAGTTTACTTACCTCTCCTCAGCCTTTGACCCTTAACTATTGTTCCAGGTATGGTTCTCCCTGGAGTTCCAGGGACCATATTTCTAAATGCTTACTTAATACTTACTCCTGAATCATTCATTCCTTCCAATTTAAGGCAAAAGTCATTTAATAAACTCTGCTTTTTTTCTCTGCAGAATACTCCTATTAAAAGACATTGATGCTTCACTTAAATACTTTGTTCTTCCAGTCACCCAGGCTTGAAGACCTAGAGTTATTGTTGATTTCTCTAGTGTTTATCTTCCTCATTTTGTACACATCTGTCACCTAACTCCAATCTGTGACTAAGTTCTTCTACTGGCATGCCTTATGTACATCTTGGACATTTTAGCAAAGATTAGCCGATATTACATGAGCCTATTAAATGTTCAATAAACGAAAACTACTATCATCATCATACCCAATAGTTTTGCTTTTTCTCTGCTTTCACTTTTACCCTCTCTACAGCACTCTTTCTTCTTTGGCCAAAATGCATAAATCTTACCTTAGGATCTTGCTCAAATAGGTTTTCATCCAATTATCTTAGTGATCAGGACAGCTCATGCCATTTACCTGTTTTCCTCTCTCCTAGAGCATCTGTTATTTCTCCCACTCATTCAGTCAAATATATTTAAGTAACGGAATTGGTAACTCTCTTGTTACATTTGCACTTTGTTTATGCTTTTTTTCTCCACTGGCCAATTATTCTGAAAGTTTCTTGCAGAGAGGAATGATCCATATACTCATATTTTTTGTATTCTACCACGGTGCCCATCACAGTGTATTTTAGAGATCCCTAAAAATTTTGGTTGAATTATGATGACTGGCAATATTCTATTGAACTTTTGAGTGAGAAGAAGCTTGTGTAAATAACAGTTTGATACATGGATGACCATAGTCTGCTTCTAACTGCAGAAGAATAATCTTTTTCCTATCTTCTCTAAGGAGGAACAAAGTACTGAGGAGTGTCTCTAGCATTTACAAAAACATTTAAGCCTGACTCATGAATAACTGTAAAAACATAGGAACATAAATGACAGTTATGGTATGATGATTACTATTGGCAAGTGGAGTCCAAGAAGTAATTTATTAGATTTGGTAACTGGTTCTTGATGGTGAATATGAATTTGTAAAACATGACTACCAAAGAAAGGGAAGTTTTGAATTAAATTAATAAGAAGTTTAAATTAAATTAATAATAGGGTTTCCTTGTGTGTCTTTGGAAGAAAAAAGAAGGGAGATATATCCAATATGCAAAGTTAAATGCTAGGAGAGAAAGGCTTTTCTCTACTTTACTTCCATACCAAGCAATGTCTTGAACGAAACAAGTGAAAAAAATCCATGCGTATACTGTACAGAGATCAGTAAGATATGACTTCTTTCTTAATGTATGTAGATTAAAAAATTACTCAGGGTATAATAACTTCTTAAACACTCAATGTAGACATGAAAATACACACACACACACACACACACACACACATTAAATGGAACAGCATTTTAAACAAAATTGAGTCAGAGTTTTGCTAAGTTGCTATCTTACCTAGACTGGGATCAACCTTGTGATCTTGCCTCACTCTCCCAGTTGCTGGGATTTCAGGCAAGCACAACCATACCCAGCTATCATTCTGATTCTTGAGCCAGTCTTAGACCACTGGTGCATGCAGCAGACAGATTTCTTACTCTGTCTGTCCTGTGTACGAACTTCCTGTAAGGAAACAAGAATGGAGTGGTAGTGCTGAGAGTAATAGAACTGTCTTGTTCTGGCTCCCTGCTATCCCTTCTGATGCTAAAATCAATACAGTTGTAAAGGTGACGAGCTCCATTTGGTCCGTGGTGTTTCCAAGATGAGCGCACAGCTAAGTTCAGAGCTCAGCCCACATTCACTGTTACCCCTCTCAGGCCCCAAACTCCTGATGAGCCAGGATCCTGCCGGTGGAACACAGCTCTTCGGTGGAAATACATGGTGGAAATACTTGGTTACACTAGTACTCACATAACTGCCTCTCTAACATGCCTTATTATTTGTTTATTAAATAGTTTTGTTCTGAGTTTTATTTTGAAGTTTGCTTCTAAATCTCTGTGCTTCAAGTAGGCAGCTCTGTCTTCACCCAATGATAGTGTCAAATTAAAAGTTAGGCGCTTAGCTCATTATTACAGCTACAATAGCATTAGAATTCTACTTCTTTCAGGTCAAACCACATTCTCCTTTATTTTTCAAACTAACGGTAGCCAGTGAATTGTATATTTTCTGCAAACTGACAAAAACAAGTTTCCAAGAGCAATTGGGACTGAAGTCAATTGTCAGGATATCTCTTGGTGCATCTATAGCATGTCCATTTATACAATATGGCTGTCATGTTTCATAAAATTAACCTGTGTTAATACTTTTTATTTGAGCTCTCTTAACATATATTCAGCATAGTGATAACAGAATGGGTGGAAATGTTTCTTTTTACGGATATGGAGACAACAGAAATGTGGTGAGGTGTTTTCTAATCTAGTTCCACAGAGAACACTGCGCACCCTTCCTGAATTCTGACCTGCTATCCAGCCCAAGAGACATACCACTCACTCCCCAGGACACCTAACACAACAACATTTTGACTTCTTCCATTTGACTCAAGAGGCAATTTTGCCACTTCATTTGTGAGAGAAGAAAAAGTGCCACAAAGCATCTCTGTGATGGCAGAAGCCTCGTGCTGTGAGTTGATCTTGCCACCCTGAAACTAATCTAGAAATATTTGTACCTTAATCTCCTGCAGAAATCAACCTTCTGGAGCTTTCAATCTGACATTCAGTGCAATTTGTACTATATCAACTGCTGCTAGGCATGTTGTTAGGAATAGAAAGAAAATGCAGAAGCTTAGGTCTTGCATTTGAGAGACTTCTTGTTCATATTCTTTCTCTGCAGAAGATTCTATGGTGCTAGTTCATTACTGAGAGTCTGTCTCCCATTTTCTACTATTCTATCTTTGTGATTTCTCTTTCTTTGGCCTCAAATCACATCTCACAATCATACTCTTGGTCTGAGCCTTGGAAGGCCTTTTTTGCTTAGTGAAATTCTCGACATGTAATTGTGAGACTCTTATTTATCTAGGAGATAAGACTAGTAGCAGAGAGGCCAGGCGGCTGCAGCTGTTTGATACCTAGCACTACTCCAAGCATCCTTCCTGATCTGATTAAGAAGAACTGCTCCACATACAATTTAATATGAAGATATGTTTGGAATAAAAATAAAACATGTCATTAGAAGACAAGGGGCATTGTGTTATTGACCTAAAGGTAGACTGATACCTGCAGAGTGCATCCTGCCCAGGGTTATTATATATCCTGATAGTTTTAATGACTTACACATAGTCTCCGCATTGCTAGTTTAAAATACTTGGAAACACCTGTGCAGCACTTTTTAGTCTCACAACTCAATTCTCCAGACACATGTGTCAGAGTTGTTGAGGTCAGTGGCTGTGCCCAGCAGCTCCTGGACAGCCAGCAAGATGGCGACTCCCCTCATTGCAAGTTAATTAAGAGGCGAAGGAGGCCTTCAACATAGGGGCACCAGCACAGCCTCCTTCAGCGTGTAGTTTTGCCCTTGGTGGTCTGAGAATAATCTGACACGTACTCTGGTGCATGCCACTGTGCTTGCTTCAGCAAATTTAAGTGACTTTACCCTCTGCCACTGACTGCCAATTAATTTTAAACCGAATGTCTTGGAGAGGTTCTATCAGGTGTCCTGAGAAAATTGTATGTGACAATTGTAGGAGATACAGTGTCACGAACAGTGAATAGTCTTAAAATCCCAAAGTTTACCTTCTGTCGTGCCTATTTTAGGAAGAAGGAAGTGATGCTAAGTGCTTTGAGAATTCTATATCATCCTTTTTTATTTTGTCCTACATGTTCCTACAGAAAAAAAATGTATTTTTCTTAGCTTATTGGTGGAATAAGGCTAAAAAGAATTCACTAAGAAGTTTGCTTGACATAGGAGAATGATCACCATATGTATGACTATATAGTTTAATATTATTAACTTATTGTACTCTCATCTTACTCTAGGAAAATAAAGCCTGAGAGAAAAGCCCAACTCCTCATCTTCACCCATTAGCCAACACTGTGTCACATGTCAGTGTAACAAATAATGCATAGTTACTCTGCTTCAGACTTTTCAAATTCAAAGTTCATTTAAGTTGTGAATAATTCCCCAAATATCTGAAATGTGGCTCTGATTCCCAGAAGATCGCTGTAGAAAGCTAGGGGACTAGACTAGGAAAGGTAACTATTACGTGTAGTCCTATGTCTACACATTATCCATATTTAGAATTTCTACAGATAAAATGCAAACTCTAATGAAATATTTGTCATTTTTATCAAGAAACTATGTATGCAATAATAAATGACATCTTATGACATCTAGTACATTGTGTGCAAGCAGAACAAGTCCAATTTTATCCTTCATCCTAGTTTTCTCTGCCCTATACCCACAAATCTCCTTTCTTTCTCTATTGACTACCTTTTATTTTATTGCAAAAGAATTAATACTCAGTGCCCACGAGATACATGACTCTAAACTAGCTATTTGGAGGTTCAATTGAGCAGTGACAAGCAATATGATGCAACACCATGCAATCAAAAGATGACTGGATGCTTTTTTACAGTGCAACCAGTACACTCAAGTTCACTAACTGGAAAAGGAACTGTGCTTCCAAAAGGAAGACAAAGAGGTTGTGCGGGTAGTCATTTACCATAGTTACTCAGATGGCCTTTATGGTTCTCAACCTTTCTAAGCATCTGTTAGTTCAAAACACACTTGTTAATACACACAGATTGTGTAGATTAACGTATTATCTCTTCCTCTTCCACTTTCATCTTAGTGGATGATTTCTGTTTAAAGGCATTCACACCATATAACTATTGAATCTCCAAGAAAGGAAAGGAATAATTGTGAGTTGCTCCCACACTGTAAACCTAAAAGTGCAATTTATACTACAGTTGGTCATTCCTAATGTAAAAATTGGAACTCTGAATGTTCAAAAATTCAAAATTTTTGCATGCTCATATGATGTCACAAGTGGAAAATGTACACAAGTGGAAAAGTGAGCTCACTTGATGCCACTGTCAAAACACAGGTGCCCAAATACATTGTATCAAAAATTACCTTCAATCATGTGTATAAGATACACATAAAAAATAAATGAATTTCATGTTCTCATTATGTATTTGAAAATATTCCAAATCCCCCCCCACCAAAAATCCAAAATTTGAAATCCTTCTGGTCCCATAACTTCAGATAATGGACACACAACTGTTTGCAAGTAGCATATTTTGATACAAACCATATCCTATCCTGGAAAATCAATTATCAGAAGAAAAAAGTACAACTTTATCTCATAGATTGTATATAGCATTTGAAGTATATAGATGCTTCACATCGGGCAGCAAAGCTTAAGAATCTATTAACTCGTAACAGTAATTTCATACATTTTCTTTATTGTGAAAAAGATAAAAAGAAATCAAGTTCATGAAACCAGAACACCTCATTGATTTTTTCATCAGCTCTATGTGGTGAAAGACAAAAAATCAGAGTTTGTTTTCTAAGTGTAAATAACATAGAATTGATATATTGAATCCCTTTGAGAACTTATACCTGGGGCATTTCCAAGTATATTTTTTCTTCAAGATTATTATTTTAGGTGGAGATTAAGGGGAAAATAATAGAGTTGGCAAACTAGAAAAATTTACTTTTTTCCAAAAGCATGTCTGAAAAGAAATGAGCACCAACTGGCAGGAACTCTGAAGTTGAAGCATTGTGTTACAGGCGTGGGGTAAGCTCAGTTCAGATAGACAGCTAAAACATTCACCCAATAATGTACTTAACATATTCAAAATACTGGACTCTGAACATTAAAATTTAGCATAAGAACTGAATCTTACCTCTGTATTACTATTTTCTACAATGCTGGTTTATACTAATTTCAAGCACAAACTGCCATTCTAAATGAATCAGTTTCACTATCTTCTTGCTTTTGAATACTACTTACAGAAAGAATTAAAAAAAAAAACACAAGATTTAATCTTTGACCCTTTCTTCTGATGGGTAGTACTCCACGGTAAATTCTAATGGCCAAGAGCTTTCAGGTAAATAAGTGTTCAATAATAAGAACTAGTTACATCCAATATTTTGGGTATATAAATTTGATGAACTATTATATGCTAATTGAAAATATTCCATGAAGGTAATATGGAAAAAGAGTATATTTTAACATACTATGTAGTAAATCAAATTCACAGAAGATTTTATAGGTGTATATATGTTTACTGGACTATTCAAATGAGAAATATGTAAAATATACATGCACATAGGCAAAAACTAAGTGTAAACATACATTTTGAAAAAAAACAAAACCCTGCCATTAGGGATTGTATTTATTACTTGGCTATTCATTGTTTCAAAAATTAGCCAATTTAAGAACTTACTTATAATATGAAAATGTTATTTAAAGCAGAAGTTATGCCAATTAACAAGTACAATAGATAGTTTCAAATTTAAACCTCGTAATACCAACCTGCTGAATTTTAATGTATAATAGAACTAATAGGAAATTAGTACCTTGATGTTTTTTTTGAACAGATTACCTTTTTTTAGTTGGGAAATTACTATCTACTAAAGATCTTTAGGACCGTGAGTTCGATCCCCAGCACCAAAACAAAACAAATCAAAAATAGTAAAAATCTTTAGGAATAACACAGAGCCATATTTACTGACACCAAAACAAATACCCAAAGTATATTGCTAAGTAGATCAAGAAGAGTTCACACAATTTAGGGAAAGGTATTAATTCCTGGTTTACTGCCTTTTTTTCCAGGACTGCTGTTAACACTGTATGACAAACTGAGTGTCATAAACGTGAAAATTTTATATTGTGAAAGTTCGAGAGCCTAGAAGTCTGAAATCAATGTGTCAATAGGGCCATGTTCCCTCAGGAGGCACTAGGGAAAGGTCTGTTTTCCCCCAACTATTGGCCGTTCTTTCATTTATGTAGGACTGTGTCCAGTCTTTCATGGTGTTGTACTTATGTGTCCACTTTGGTCCAAATTTCCCCTTTTTATAATGTAAAAGTCATACTGAACCATGGTACTCCTGTATGTGTTAATTCTGCCGTGATTCTATTACCAAATAAGGGCATATTCTGATGTGTGTGGGACGTATGGTGGTTAGTGTCTAGGATGAAATTCGAAGGGGATACAATTCAACCTGTACCATTTACTTAATGGAGTGCGAATTGAGGAAAGGAAGAACCTTTCATTCCACTTCCAAGGTTTGTGAAATAGGAGATGCACCTTCAATTCATTTATATTCAGTTTGCTCACTTCCTCAGGAGGAGAAGGTGAATATTCACAGTGGGTGAATGGTTGGATGGATGTATACATGGGTAGATACGTGGAAATTATACTTTATGTTTCTAAACATTGTCACGATCTTAATCCTAGAGAGCAGGACACTTCCCAATTTTCAGGGGCTAATTAGTGGTGGTACGAATAAATCAGATATCCTGGTCATCAAATATCAGATTTCCCTAGAAGAGGCTTAGTAAGCTTAAAGCAGTCACTCATGCCAAATAATTCGTACAATAAGCACCTATCATCAGATACAAGCGACATCTTCACATTACAGAGATACATAAGGCAAAATGGAGGTGAACAAATAAATCTGAATAGTCAAAAGGCAACACAAAGAAGCCTGGAGACCAACACATAAGTTATGGACATAGCTCACTTGAAAGAGCCAGGCTTTTGAATATTCTGCACCCTTAAATCTTCATCTTGATATTTCAGTCTAGGTTCTCCAGTTAGTATCAGAGTTACCGACATTCATCTATAAGTTTTCTCCTAATGGAGTCACAGAAACTTCCGTGATTCAAGTAATTAAATGTCACTGAGATAGTATTCCAACTATTTATGTCACCTTTATATCAGTACCAATATAGTGTATGCAAACAAGTGGTGCATGGTTTTCTAGCTTTCCCTACAAAATGCATGTGCATAAAAACAATTCTCTGAAAATTCAGAAATCACTGCCACTTTTACACTCTAGTAGCATGAAGTACAGGCTTCAGTTAATTAAGACTTAATTCTTACTTACTAATTCTACTTTGTTGAACTTTATTCTACTACTTAATAGGCATAAAACCCCATGTGGTGGTAGATATTGTATTTCATTTTGTTTTAAATATGAGGACACTAAAGATAGAAATGTTGAATAGCTTTTTAAGGTCACACTCATCAAGCATTGGAGCCAAGATGTAACTACATGGTGGAATTGCAGAGTCTGAACTCTTCCACACTGTGCTCTACAATACCAACTTGGTATCAGATATTGCACTTTTGGGATAGAAAATGGAAAGAGCTATTTTTGCTGACCTAGAAAAAAACTGAAGGCTTTGATACCTTAAAATATATTTATTTTAAATTTTTTCAGGGTTTAAACTCTATTTGCTACTTTCATATGACCTCACCTCAATGGGGTCAACTGTTCCTAGGATATGTATTTGAGAACATCAATTTAATATTTTCAGCATAGGACACTGACTTCCAGGTCAAGCTCTTTGAAAAGCACTGAATTAAATAAAAATTTGTCTCAGCTTATGAAATCAAATATCACCACCAGTCATTGGGGAAGTACAGTAATGATTTTAGCTCTGTAAATCTGATTCAGACTAAAAGCAATAGGATTAGGCTTAAAAACAGGGATGAAAGAATGCATCTGAGTAAACTTTCCTCCAAGTTGAACTTTGCAGATTTGAAATTTACCCATAGATCTGGTTCTTAAAAGGTTCCCTGATATATAAATGTCGCCTGTGAGTTATATGGTGGTAGATGTGTGTCTGAACTGCTCCACTTTTAAATCCTTGCCTAAAAATCTTCTAGACAGTTCTCTAAACAAAATGAGGTTTCAAGTGCAAGATGGTGACACTGAGGTCTTTTGTCTATTGCTTTCCTTGTGACATAGAAAATCTACACGTTGATCTTGTTCCATCTTAATGGCAAAATAGTGCAGCTGCACTTTGAAGAGTCTACAAAAACACAGCTTCCGTAGACAGAGGATTTCTCTGGGTTACTAGTCTGACGGACTTCCAGATTAGCCTTTCTTAGATCGGTCTCAAAAATTCAGTGTGTGTTATTAAAAGGGGTATTTCTGACTCAATCTACTTTGAGAGGCATGTAAGGACTTATTCATCAAGATATTCAAAAGTAGAAGTATGACAGAGAAATATAAAACAGATAATATAGGGCTCCTGTTTAGGTCTAACATAAAGGGGAGACCTTCTCTTAACAAAAGGAAGTGGATTGGGACACAGGAGTCTCTGTAGTGGAAAGCAGCAGGAAAAACAACATGTAAACATGGATGCAGGTCATCGTTAAGGACAAATAACAAAAAGCAAACAACTTCCTGGAGCGACAAAGGGAGGGCCTTGACTTCAATGACAGTCTGAACATCTACTCAGCTGGGACAGTAGTTAAGGGGAGGAAAAAAAACACTTGAAACTACACTGATTATTATCAACAGAGCAGAAGGAAGGCCTCTGATCAAATAAAAAACTCAGAATTGAAACTTAGAAGATAGGAGATTTGACAGGAAGAGATATATAGTAGGACACAGAAAAAAAAGGCAAATATTTACACAGAAAAAGATAGCTGTAGAAAACCCAAGGGAAGGTTTAAAAATGGACATAACCTATTCAACAGCAGGGGAAAATACACTATCAAAAATACCACTAAACTGACTTTATTTTTCCCTCTATTTTATTTTTAATTGACATATAATTGTACAAATTTGTGGGGTACAAAGCGATGTCACCATACATTTAAACCTTTTTTAAGGATTAAATCAGGGATATGAGCATATTCATCACCTGAAACACTTCTCTTGTTGGTTGACAAACACAATACCAAGATATCAATTTTAAAACTGACTTTGGGGGTTGGGGTTTTAACTCAAGTGGTAGAGCGCTTGCCTCATAAGTACAAGGCCCTGAGTTCGAACCCCGGCACCAAAAAAAGAGAGAGCTTAAAAATGAGCTGTAATATGATTTACAGCAATCATCAGGAGTGGGACGACACATGAGGAAAATACAGTCTAAATTCTTGTTACTATATGGATGATGAGTTTACAGATGAGGCAAAACTTTCAGAATTTACATTACTTCCAATTATACAGTAAATGGTACGAATATCCACTCTCTCTAATACCAATTCTCATTTAAAATAATAAGATGTTTAAAGACATTTCTACAGAAAACCTAAACTCACCCTTATCAAAATCGTTTTTGTTGTTGTTCGTTTTTATTTTATTTATATTATTTAATTTTTGAGACAAGGTCTTGCTGTGTATTTCCAGATAGCCTTGAACGCATTATGTAGCCCGAGCTGGCCTCAAATTCATGGTGATCCTCCTGCCTCAGCCTCCGAAGTCTAGGATCACAGATGTGCATCACCAGGCCTGGCTTCAAATTCTTAATCTTGATTTAGAAAAAGACAAGAACAATAAAATAGTTTCTTTTTTTAGTACAAGACCTAAAATGTAAAATAGTGGCTTTTAACAAAAACTCCTAAGGTTAGATGACAGCAAGTAAAAGGAGGACAGTGTAACCAATTAAAATTTCAGAGGATATTACATAAAAAGATTAAGTAAGACTAAGGCATCTTAGGTCACAGCCTTCCACTGTGAAACCGTGCCAAGAGACTTGCAACGACCAGAAGCAAGCCAGAGTTTACATCCACAATGCACTGTTAAGATACATGTTCCACACGGTGTCTCAGGAAGGGAACCACCCGCAGGGCACTCACACTAGCCAGATGGAACTTTGTCCTTCCGGAATGCCAGAATGGGAATAAATCTCGGGATGACCCAAAGTGTCTTCCACCATTTCTGAGAGTGTAACCAAAGTCCAGAGCAGTTAAAGTCACACGTCTGAATTCACAAAAAAATGTCAACACTGGGAACAGGATTCAAATCCTACAGACTTGTGAAGTGATAACACAAACCGCTTATCAAGATCATACTCATTTCACATATTTTTCCCTGATAATAGCTCTGGTGAGCTTCTAAGATGGTAAGTCCCACCATTCCACAGAAAACAGTGTGATTTCCCTTCCTGATTTCCCTCCATCATGGGTATGTGGATATTGAGGCAAACATGAAAGAAAACAAGTCCAGGAGGAAATGCCTTTTCTTTAAAAAAAAAAAAAATAAAGGTACATCTTTTATGATTGTAACAGACAGCATGAACACTGCTAGAGTTACTTTCTTAAGAAAGTAAACACCTGTTTTTCTGCAATGAATATTTGCTATGATTTTCACTTATATTTGGTAAGTTATAAGTGATTTAACAATGAAACATGTTATATTCTTATATTCTTTTTCTCTCAGTTATTTCAGTACAAAACAATAAAATTGAAATGTTCTCTTATAAGGCTAGAATTAATTTTATTTTTTAACTGCTTTGACAACTTTGATTTTTAAAAGCATAAGATTTAGGTAACGGCTAGTATATTAACATTTTCACCCTAATATGAACATTCTGGCGGAAACAAAATAGTCTTTTTAACTTGCCATAAAAATCTAGGAGAAGCTGTCTGACGACATGTGGAAATACCAGTTTCTCTTACTTCTTTTAACTCTAAATAATATTAACTTGTAATAAGCAGGAGACTTAGGTGTGTCTGTAACTAAATCAGTCACTAGAATGTCAGTTGTACAAAGTAATGATGTGAAAGTACAGCGTGAGTTACTGAGACAATCGCTCTCAAAAGTTGGCTCTTGGCGCATTTAGGTTCAGAACAACACAGCAGTTCGGCCTTTCCTGGTCCTGTAATGCAGGCCTGGTTTTAATTTTTCAACTCATATGAGATTGAAATTGTCTTTTATGAGATCAAGTGTTAGAGCGAACACTGCCACAGATTATTTCTGCTGGATATCAGAGACATCACATAAGTTCTTATTATGACTATCAAGACAGATTTTTTACTTGAGTCTAAATTTGTTAAATTGCATGCATTAGGCTCTTTAGGGCATTAACGACCATTAATATAGGGAAAATAATTCCACTCATTAGATTGGATCTTCATTTCTAGGGACAATATAAAGGGGATCAGAAAAGGTCAGACAACTCATTACAAGACTCAAGAAAGAGTCAGTATTTTCTGTTTAACGGAATAAGATAGTTAATGGCTGAAAAAATAAATGGACATCAAACGATGAGTCATTATACTGCTCTCACATTTGTGGCTGGGAATAATGCAGAGTATAACATTATCTAGGTAGTGGAATAATTAAAGGAAAACAAGTTACCGGTAACTGCTTGGATCCCTAACGTCTTACTGCCTCCCAAGTTGGAAGGATAAAGGCATGACAGACGCGGAAAAATGTGCCTATTTGGTCCCCAAACTTTCCCTCTACTAGTCTACTAAGTGCATTCCTCATTATTCCTGAGAAAAATGAGAAAAATATGTCCTATTCATCTTACCTCAACCTCTTGCCTTTGTCCCTGGTCTGGAATGGCCCACGGGAGAGGAAAACATCCTGAAGGCAACAATGTGTTTTCGTCATTGGTCAACAAGGGAAAAGGCAGAATCTCGAAACCTGCTATTGTTTTACAATAACAATTAAAGTCACTAACAGATGACAGAGGGAAGTTTCCTCTTCTATGGGAGATCTTTTCCTAGGCCCAGCAGCCATTTTTCCATGTCTCTAGTCATTTCTGTTAGTAAAGACAATCTACTTCCATATGAATCATCTATGAACATGGCACAATTTTTAAACTTATCATACTAAAATAACTTTAAAAACAGCTTACAAGACCAGGAAAGCTTTAACACATGGTTAAAAACAGCTGAAAGCATAAATGTAGTATATTGCGTTTTGTTCTTCAAATTTAAAGAGGACTGTTTTTGAATCATTTCACATGGTACAGCGTGGAGTAATTGCTTCACTAAGAACTAAATAAGAACTAAATCAGAACTAAATCATGGGAAAGTCTGAGGTCGAGCCCATTCAGTGTGGTTTTAAGAAGGAAACAGAGTATGTAAGTGAGATAAAGAAGTACACTGACCATGTATTGCTCTTCGCAGGCAGTGATGAACCGGCACTTTTTTTATTTATTTCATATGAATACCAAGCCAATGCATATTGTCATGAAAATGTTGGAGAGACAGCAACACACTTGGAAAGAGGAACTCCTGTTGCTCTCAAATCAGTGGATTTAATACAGAATCTGTGAGACTCTACACTGGTAATGGCAGAAACTAATGATTCCAGTGCCAGAGATAAATACAGCCTAGGCATCACATTAGGAAAATCTAAAACAGAGTATCTTTGCTGTTCACTGTGTGCTGATGAAAACTTGTCAACTGTAAGTAGTTCACCTACTATACTAGAGACAAAACAGAAACATACTAATTGAAATCAAAGCAGCAGGTGCTAAAGGACAAGATTTTCTGGGAATGCCTGCTGCCAGTGAGGCAATCATCGTGCTGGATATCTTCACTAGCACCAGTCTCATCATCATGTGACAGTCACTATCACCGAGTTACTCAGGAGGCAAGACGACTTATCCAGACAAATCAACAGGACATGAACAATTTATCCTATTCACTGATCAATTTGTCTGTTTAAGAAGGTACAGCCCTTAAAATCAACAATGTCTCCTCTCTTGCTGGTTTCCCGACAGGTTATCTTATTTTAGTATAGTTGTTTTTGGTATATAGTAGGAGATATACGTATTATAAATCAACACACACACATGAACTTGAACTTCCGATCTTCTTGCCTCAGAGACCTGAGTAGCTAGGAATACAGGCATATGCCACTGTGCCCAGCTACACATATATTTATATTATAAATGTTCTACTTCATATAACTGTCAAACTCCATAAGTAACTATGATATTCAAGATGCTAACAAATTGTTTTACAAGTTAACTATGGAGAATGAGAATTAATACTGACAGAAACATCGTTTCAAACTCTAAGAAGTGATGAGATATGCTCAAATCACACACTGACAGCACCTTAACTGTCCAACAGATCTCTGAGTGATCTACCATATTATCTTCTCTCTTAAAGTATTTTGGGAAAAATTATATTTGGTGAAATGGGTCCATAAGGTACTACAACCTCAGTCAAATCAGTTTTGGTATCACTAAGATTGAATTACATGCATGTGGTAGAATTATTTTATTAGTGTCTATATTAAATAAGTGTTTGTCTACATGTGAAAAACTTATCTCTAGCATACATTATATTCATTTTATAGGTCAATGAGTGACCTTCACTGTAGCATCACATAGCAGATAATCTTATCCTGGGCATGTTCTATGTACAAAATCAAAATTCAATTCTCATAAAACAGAACTGATGACTTATAAATGTGAAACATTTTATAAGTACACATATTATAAGTTTCCTTTTTTGAGATATAAGATAAAGAAGCAAGGGTTCTCTTCACAAAATTTTGGAGTAGAAAAGAACACAGGCCCATTTGCAATGGAAAGGGCCCTTCCAATCATCAGATGAACTGGGGTGTGATGCACTTACTATGCAGGTGAATAAGAGGGTCCTGTCTTCAATGAAACCAGACAATCAGTAAGTGGGGGATAGAAACTTATAAGTACATTGATTGTTTTATAAAAATCACAGAAAAAGCCTATGATCAAATAAAAGAGAGTTCAAAACTGTAACCCAAGGTGAGGAGTGATATAAAGAAAAGACACATATTCAGGATCAGGGTGAAAGCAAGAAACTGCTGCATTAGAAACAGATAGCATTAGAAAAAATTGGGGAATAATTTAAAAGAGGAGAATAAAATATCCCACGGTGGGTAAAACATGTTATCAGGAATACCAATAAACTTGTTCTTGTTATTGAAGTTTAAGGTAGGAAGGCATCTTTTGGAAAACTACCTTGCAGAAGACACACTGACAAAATTATCTTTTAAAAATAGACAGGTAATCTGATTAAAGCAATATTCAAATGAGAGTAGGAAAAAAAATGTACAATAATCAGACTCAACTCTTGTTATTACATAGATAACATGTTTTCCAGATGAAGACAGGCAAAGGCAGACATCTATTTGCAAAGATGGAACAAGTGGTAGGAAGATCCTATCTCCCCATCCTATCTCTCCAATACCATTTCTCATCTGAGATAATAAACTCTTTAAAGATATTTACATACAGCCACTTAAAAGCACCCCCATAAATTCTAAACATGTTTTCTAGAAGGAGAAAAGAACAACAAAGTTTTTCCTCATATTCAATGTCAGTCTTCAAGAGTAAAATGGTGGCTTTTAACAGAAAATTCTAAGGTGGCAGGACAGCCAACAAAAAGAGGAACAGTGTAACCAATTAAAACTCAGCGGACATTTAGATGAAAAGCTCAAATAGGGTTAAGGCATCTGAGGTCACAACCCTCTGCTGCAAAACAGTGCCAAGAGACTTGTGCTGACCAGCTGCAACCCAAAGTTCACACAAACAATGACCAACAATGCAAGGCCAAGATGCTTGTTGCTCACACTGTCTTAGGCAGGACACTAACCCCAGTGGACTCATACTGGCAGGAACCAACCTCATCCTGCAGGAATGCCAGAGCCAGTCTCCTACAATTTCGAGGAGTAGCCGAACGCCAGAGAAGTTAGTCACAAGTCTGAATTATAAGAAAGTCAACATTGGAAATTTAAAATTTAAATTCAAATCCTAGAGACTTGTGTCACAAACCAATGATCAAGAAGGTACTCATTTTACACATTTTTCCTTGTTAGTACCTCTGTGAGCCTGTATGATCACAAGTCTCACAGTTCCTCAGAAAAATAAGATCTCCTTTTTCATGTCTCCACAATCTTTATATGTGGATATTTAGCCTCATGTTAAAGGAAACAACTCCAGGAAGAAATGATTTTTTTCTATCAAAGCATATGGACAGGTACCAGGACTGTGGTGCTGTGTACCCACAGTCTCAGTTTCTTGGGAGGCTGAGGTAGGAAGATCACTTGAGTGTGTAAGTTTGAGGCCAGGCTGGGGAGCACTGCAAAATTCAAAAAGAAAAAAGTAAACAAAATATAAAGGTACATCGATTATAAATAGAGTAGGAATACTACTATAATTACTTTTCAAAGAATGCAATGAATATTTACCATAATTTTCATATATATTTGTTAAATGAAATTTTCTGACAGTGGAATGCATTGTTGCTTTCTTTCTTTCTGGTTAACTATGTATAAAGCAAAGTGTTTTAAAAGTGGCTGATTCTATAAAACGATTTCTTTCCTTACTTACTCTAAAAATTTTAATGCTTAACAGTTACTGTTGTAAGGAAAGGGTATTATTTTAATATTTATTTTCCAGTCAGGAAATTTTTGGCATACTAAAAAAAATAAAATCACCCTTTAAGTTTGCCATAAGGTCTATGAAAAATAATCTGATAAACTATAGAAATATTAATTAATTTCATTTTCTTTTTTCACTCTAGAAACTCTTGAAACAGTATTACAAGTGCTTACTGAGAATATGTTTAGATAGAGAACTGAAAATTTGGAGAAAAAGCAGTGTGGAAGGGGGGAAAGTGCACGGAAGCTCAGTGATAGAATCAGAGTTCCCAGGAAAGGGCAAAGATTTAAAGGCATGATATTATAAAATTTAAAAATTCCTAAAGCATACACTAGATACTATACCCTTTTGTTTTGGGCTAACCCTGATTCAGTACTAAATGATGAACTTCAGTGTATGTGATAAGAAACCTACCTTAGAAAATTGATGTTTATCCGGAACACAACAGGGGTGAGAGTGCAGCGTTAATGTCTACCTTCACACGAGACTGTGCACATGGATGCTGTTATGGTTTGTGTCTAGATGTCCCCCCAAAGCCTCATGTGGTAAGAGATAGCTGGATCTAGAGTGTTTGATTACTAAATTGATCCATTGATCGGTTTGGAATGGTTCTCCTGGGATCAAGGATGTGAGACTGAGATTGGGGGTGGGAGTGCGGGCTGCCCTGGAGACAGGTAGCCTAGATAAAAGATACAGGAAGAAGCTAACTAGCTGCTTGTTTGCATTGCTTATTTGCATACATTCCTTGCATTTCCTCACTTTACTTTGCTGCTGGTTGGTCGGTCGGCTGCCGGGCCTGCCCTGCCTCTGCCATGCCGCCCTGCCTCCGACCCCACGGACTATTGACTGAAACCTCTGCAGACTGTGAGCTAATAAACCTTTCTTCCCCTAACTTTGGGTGTCGAGTATTCTGTCCCAACAACGAGAGAAAAGTAACTAAAACAGATGTGTTTCTGTATTTGTGCATCACATTACAGAGAGACTGAGTGAACTGTGGTCGCTTTGCGATATCACTCTGTTTTATTAGCCATATTCATTTGCATATACATGCTCAATAGTCTGAGCCAGTATTTGATACTGATTGTATTTTAGATCATATATTTGTTGGTAATATTACTAAATGTCAAACCTTGACTTCTGTAGAATGAAAATCAAAGAAAAGAGTAGGGAGGAGATTCTCCAAAATGTTAACTACTATATCTTGATGCTTTCTATTCCACAACATTATAGCCATATATAGTGTTCAATACAGATGTTGCAGTAACTTGCGTTTAAGTAAAGTACTTGATTGTTTGATTTTGGAGCTTTTTAAATTAAACTTACATCTATGTCATCCACAGACATAAAAATTTAAAAATGTTTGCCACTGACTAAAAGTTTTCTGATAATACACGTAATTTTCAACCAGTTGTTATTTTTATATTACCTTTTATGATTCACTTCAATAAGATAAGTTTTATGGGAAATATTTCTTTTTTCCTTGTGTAGCACTAACATGTTTACAACCTTACTCTAACCTGTTTTCAATTGGAAGGAGAAAAGGCAGTCCCTACAGAATACTTACAAAGCATCAATACACAGGATGGTAATCAAATGCAATCTGCACAGCCTTCTAAGGTGCACACTGCATGAATAACATCACTATCCCCAGTGCATTGACGCAGCCTCCTCTCTGATAGGTGTTCTGATCCAAGTGGTCATATTCAATGATACACGGTAAAGATCTAATCCTAATATGGGTAAGCTCTAAATTTTATTGTTCTGATTAGTACTTTCAGAAATGAGAAAATGAAAGCTTGGAGCCTGTTTCCATCTGAAATCTTTTGGTTCTACAAACTGACAAAGCCTACACACAATTTCCCATCCTGCCATGCAAATATTTTAAACCTCCAAAAAGCTGAGTTGGAATTAAATTAGATTGTTTTCTGTTGTGCTAACTCAACTAGTTTATGAACACTATCCATTTTTAAAGTTGTCCATTTTGCTCTCAGTAAGTAGAAAAGACACATTCTTTAGTTCACCTTTTGTAGAATAAACAATATAGCTTCTTCCTATTGTTTACACTTTTAATCTTGGGAGCAATGTCACTACTGAAATTGCCATGGAGGATTCAAGTTTGAAGACACATTCATTTTACAGAAATCAAAAATATAGAAGACATGGGTTTTTGTTTTATATGAGTAAAACTATTCAATAAGAAGCATTTTTCTATTATAGCTTTTTCTATGTTCTTGTTTTAAGGTACATTATTTCAGAGCTAAAATGAAGTCTATCAAATGTTCATCATATAAAGAATGCACAAATAAAATATGGTATAGCTAATATACAAGAATGTTATCAGAACCTAGAGAAAAATAAGGCAATGATGAATGATGCAATCTAGACAGATCTTTAAAACACAAAGGGAAATGAATGAGGCTATTCGCCAAAAACTACATATTATATGATCCATTTACATGAACTATCCATAATAGGCAAATCCAGAGAGATAGAAGGGAGATTAAAGTTTGCCTAGGGCTGGAGGAGGACTGAGGAAAATGAGGAGTGGATATTTATAGGCATGGTATTTCTTTAGGAGATGATGAATATATTCTAAAATTGATTGTAGTGATGGTTACACAACTCTGAATATACTAAAATTATTGAATTATACACTTAATGTGCTAATTGTATGGTAAAAGAATTTTAACTCAAAAAGCTGTTTAGAAAGGCATCTGGTCGAGGATTTACTTTTCCTTAATTTTCCCCCTTTTTTTTTTTTTTGGTACAGAGGATCGAACTCAGGGCCTTGTGCTTGGTAGGCAAGCACTTTAACCACTGAGCTAAATCCCCAGTCCAATTTTCACATCTTTTTTAAAGTTAAATTTATTTTTAATTAATACATAAAAATAAAAATTTTTACAGATTAATGGAGTACCATTGGCAATTTATACCTGTATACACTGTATAATGCTTAAATCAAGTTAAAAATATCTATCTCTTTATACATGTATCATTTCTTTTATCCTCATATACTTATCTTTTCATTGTGGTAAAATCTTTCAAAGTCTTTCTGGGAGTTTTAAATGTATAGTACATTATTATCTATAGTCAATATACTAGGCAATAGTACACCAGATTTACTTATTCATTTGTGTGTATGTGTGTATAAAAGTGGGTCATTTTGATGAAGACTTAAAGTAAGTCATTAATTGGATTTCTAGGTAGCTGGGTGACTTCCAAAATAGCCACCTATTATCTGAGAATTTTCAGTAAAATATAGCTATGCGGATCTATGCTGGTGGTCATATGTTTGTACCTCTCAGAGAGAATCTCTGTGCTGTTGTTTATTCTCAGGTGCCTTTCTGATCTGAAAATCTCTTCATACTGACTCGGATTTTATTACAGGGAATAACCTTTTGTAAGTTCAAAGCCAAGGTCATGTCCCTTCAGCTCAAATCCAGACTCTAGGCATAAATCGTTCAGAAAATATCCTTCCACACTTGCATCACGAAAGACTCTGACACATGTCACAATGAAGCAACTTTCATTAAGTTATAGCACTGAATGTACCTTCATTTGATGGACTCTGAAAAATTGCTCTATCTTTTCCCATTCCCATGACAGCTGTCATCATGTCACAAATTGAAAAAAGTTTAAAGGTAAAAAAAAAAAGGCCTTTAAAAAAAACGTCTTTTGCTTTCCCAAGAGTTGTCACCACTGGAAGCAACACAATATGCAATGTTAGTGAGTGGAAATAAACAGTGTATGAGAACCTTGAGAGCGCATATATCAGAAAAGCCTGCATACTATTCACTAACCACAGGATAAAAGAGAAACAAACAATAGTGTCTTTCATAATACTCCAAAATATTCCATGGGGAAGAAATCTAGTGTGTCTCCAAAATATACCTGAATTTCCATGAATTTTCTGGAGAAAGCATCTATCCTAGCTAAATCATTCATAATCTTCTACTTTTCATGTCTTTAAATAACTCACCACAAGACTTGCATACCAGGCCAAAATGTATCAGATTGATTTAAGACAGAAGGCAAAGATTTAGGATATAATGCAGTATGATACAAAATGAAATGCAAAAGTTTCACTTGACAGGTTGATAGAATTATCAATCTAGCACATTTCCTTTTCTGATTTCAAGTAACAATACAGTAAAGTAAGGATGAGAAAAGATGTACAAGGAAGAATTAATTATACAATTCTTTGTATGCTGAATAACGAATTCCAACTTGTCTTTACACTTATGACTCACGTGCTATCTGCAGACTACTAAAGCTGACATCATATGGAAACTAATTACAAAGTCAGAATCTGAAGTTCCCCCTAGTCCTCATCAATCAGAAACTGCATTTTCATACACTAATATTTGAGGAGAACTGCTCACACCAACTTTCTACTAGTGCCTCTACTCAGTGTTTGGATGCCTGGACCACTGAAATAATAAATTTCTTATTACTAACAGCCATTAAGTCAAATTAACATGAGGAAAAATGTGACATGAGACAATATATACTATATTGCCAAATTAATTACAATCCAAGGCCCAAAACATCAGATTTCTCATACGAGAGCTATGCTAACAGCTTAATACTGATGCCAGGTTAAGAGACATTCTTAATCAATTGATACTTCAGACCACATAATTTGTTAGAGTTTCAGTGGAATATGAAATCACCTTATTATTACTGAGTATAGATCTTTAACTTTAAAATGTTTCATCAATTTGAAGCATGCTATGACTTTGTTCAAGAAGGAGAAGTTTCTGGACTGTGAAAGCTAATGAGCTTATATTAGCCTGTTATGTAATGTAATATGCCCCGTATCACTTAGGCACCTGGGATGCCTGTACAATGTGTGTGTACTGTACAATGTTTCAGTCAAGCATGGATCAACTATGATCCCATAAGATAACGCTGCCTAGCGATGTTCTAACTACCTCAGTTTGTGCAAGTACACTCATTGATGTCTGCAGATGATGAAATCCCTGGTGATGTATTTCTTAGAACATATCCCTGTCATTAAGCAATACACGACTATATGGGATTCATGCCTCCACGTGTGTGTGTGTGTGTGTGTGTGTGTGTGTGTGTGTGTGTAATATCTGCTTAGGCAGGCCACATGCATATCAAATCCAATGATATCAGTGGATGATATGTTTGCCCAGTAATGGTGAAATAAGTCCCAAAATGTTCTGTGTTGAAGTAAGACAGCAGAGTTTGAAAGCCATTGAGTCTGTAGGCTCTAAACACCATGGTCACCCCTCTCATTGTTTCCTAGGAAACAATGGGGTAAGGGCTGCTTTAACAAAGCCCAAAGCCAAATCTCTTTACTGATGATCTCTGCTCACTGCTACCTTTGTTCTTTCAAATAACATCAGACATCCACACAATTTATCACGCTTCACAAATCAAAAAAAAAAAAAAAAAGAGACAAAGCTGGTTGGGTGTCATGGTGCACATCTGTAATCCCACCGCCACTTGGGAGGCTGAGGCAGGAGCATAGATGTGAGACCAGCCTGGTATACATAGTAAGTTCAAGGCCAGCCTGAACTACATAGAAACAACTTGTCTCAAAACGAGAGAGAGAGAGAGAGAGAGAGAGAGAGAGAGAGAGAGAGAGAGAGAGAGAGAAGCAAAAAGACAAAGGTCTCACCTACTTGAACATCCCTCTAACTAGCTACTTCAAAACTTGGGTAAGCTCCTGAGTTACCAAAAGGAAGTTAAAAGGAAGAGAAAGTCAATAGACTTGAAGGAAAGAAATTACAAGGCAGACAGACACTATATATTTTGGCACCAATTTTCTTTTTACACACTGAAATGGAAATAGTGCACTAAAAGCTCCTTTGCACTTAGTTCCTACAATATTTACTTCTAAATTATTACCTTTAATAGTGATTGCACTTTGCAGTTATAAAACATGTTGTTCCAAAAAGCTCAAAATGTTTTCCTACATGTTAATTCGGTTCTACTTAGGGCCACATCCTAGGAAGGTATGACTATCTACATATCTAGGGAGTTATAAACAGTTCCAAAATACTCAATTTGGTCATCTTGGTCATTTAAAGCATGTGGGCAGGAAACACTTAAGAAATGAGTGAGTGATTGAGTAGGCACAGGTATATCTTTGCTTATTGAAGTAGAGACAGAAAGAGAGAGAGAAAGGAAGAGAACAGAGTCTGCTTTAGCAGATCTCAGACCTATTTACAAAATCTATCCTCAAACACACAGTTTGCTTCAATTAGTCATATTAATCCTACATCGTTTTCGAGTTCACAAAAGTATTTGGAAAATGGTTCTGTTCCGCCATTTCACATGGACTCTGTGGTATCAACTTTGATGACACAGAAATATATTTAACTGAAGGAATGAGCCAAGAGAGCAAAGAGAATTAGTGAAGAACAAGAAAAGCCACTGCAGAGCCCAAGGTGTGACTACCTAGATGTCCTTTGCTTTTCTTCATAGATTTATATCCCGTTAGCATGCACATACTTTCACAAGGGAAATGATTCTTTAGTTAGCTTACATGGTTCCTCTTGTATCCCTGTGTCTAGAGCAGGGTAGAGATTCAATTTTTAAAAAATTCAAATGAATAAATGAGGTGGTACCTTGGGAGAATGAGGCTGGAGAATCCCAAGTTTGAGCTCAACCTGGGTAATTTAGGATTTAGCAAGACCTTGTGTGGAAATAAAAAATAAAAAGGGCTATGGATATAGCTCATTATGAAGGAATGAAAGCCCTAGGTTCTGTTCAAACCCTAGTGTACAAACACACATACACATACACAGAGGGAGGGAGGAGGGAGAGAGAGTGAGAGAGAGAGAGAGAGAGAGAGAGGAATTATACATCAGTGATCCTGGAGAGGTGCCATCTGCACAGATGCATTAAAATGACTATTTTGTTTATTTTATCAGACACAACTTCTAAAACGTGTAGTGTAAAACAAAATAGAATTTAGATTGTGACTTGTGGTAAAAAACAAATGGAAATTAAACTATCTTTCCTGTCACTTGAATATGGCAAAATCATATGCAGGGAGTTCCTCTACTTGCCTCCTTAATCAGCGAGTATCTATAGAAAGGTAAGGAAAGAAAAAAAATCACCAATTGACACCTTCTGATACTACAGTTTATGATTGGCAATTTTAGGGCTGAAGTTAAAATGCCAGTATTAAATGTGTTAACAAAACCAGCAACTATAAATGTAGTTTACTAAACTGAATGAGGAAGGTTTAGTAAAATATGTTTATTAAATTCAATATCATTACCTTCATTACTATATGAAAAACATGGGTTCCTCTATCTGATTACTAGAAACTGACAATTAGTGAGACAAACTGGCATCTAAGAAAGCGTTTTAAGAGCCCTATCATGTTTTGCTTCATTTTCCCCTTAGATTTCTCTCTAAAAGTGCACAAAATTGATTGTTAAGGCACCTTTCCTTTTTTAGATACAGTTTGTGCCACTTCACAAAATAAAACTCCACATTTTCTGACCTACCAATGAGAACCTTGTAGTAATAATCACAGAAGTTGAAAACTGGATATATATGGATTTGATAGATGTGGTTGTCTTTCAAACATTTTGTTTGTTTGTTTTTGGGGGTTTTTTTGGTGCTGAGAATCAAACTCAGGGCCTTGTGCTTGCAAGGCAAACACTCTAACCACTGAGCTAAATTTCCAGCACTCAAACATTTTTAAAAAATAGTGAGAGCTGAAATTTGTCAGATGTGCAATCTGACGAAGGAAGTAAAAGATGTATACAATGAAAACTACAGTACTTTCAAAAAGGAGATTGAAGAAGATATCAGAAAATGGAAAGATATCCCTTGCTCCTGGGTAGGAAGAACCAATATAGTGAAAATGGCCATACTCCCAAAACTGCTATACAGATTTAATGCAATGCCATTTAAATTACCAGTAGCATACCTCACAGAATTAGAGAAGACAACCCTAAAATTCATTTGGAACCAAAAGAAACCTAGAATAGCCAAAGAAATTCTGGGCAACAAAAGCAAAGCAGGGGCCATCACAATCCCTGACCTAAAACTATACTACAAAGCTACTGTAATAAAAACAGCATGGTACTGGCACAAAAACAGACCCCAGGACCAATGGAACAGATTAGAAGATGAAGAAACAGGTCCAAACACTCTCAGTCACCTTATCTTTAACAAAGGGGCCAAACAACCTCACTGGAAGAAAGACAGTCTCTTTAATAAATGGTGCTGGAAAAACTGGCTCTCCACATGCTGAAGGTTAAAACTAGACCTGTATCTTTTCCCATGCACTAAGCTAAAATCAAAGTGGATCAAAGATCTAAATATTAAAACAGAAACACTAAATCTACTGGAAGATAGAATAGGTCGAACTCTCGAAGACATAGGTGTAGGCAAAGACTTTATGAACAAATCCCCAGTTGCCCAGGAAATATCACAAAGAATCAACTGGGATCTGATCTTGTTAAAAAGCTTTTGCACAGCAAAAGAAACAAACAACAAAGTGAAGAGACAACCCACAGAGTGGGAAAAAATTTTTGCCAGCTATTCCTCTGACAAAGGACCAACATCTCGAATATATAAAGAACTCAAAAAAATCAGACCCCCCAAATTTAAAGACCCAATCCAAAAGTGGGCAGCAGAAATGAATAGACATTTCTCAGATGAAGAAGTAGAAACAGCAAATAGACATATGAAAAAATGTTCAACATCACTGGTCATTCGAGAGATGCACATTAAAACAACCCTGAGATTCCACCTCATTCCATAAAGAATTGCTATTATCAACAAATCAGCCAAGGAGGGGCTGTGGAGAAAAAGGAACCCTTATCCACTGTTGGTGGGAATGTAGACTGGTACAACCACTATGGAAATCAGTGTGGAGATTCCTCAGGGAACTAGGACTAGAGATTCCATTTGACCCAGCCATTCCACTTCTTGGTATCTTCCCAAAAGAATTAAAAGCATCATACTGCAGCGATATATGCACACTCATGTTTATAGTGGCACAGTTTGTAATAGCTAAATCTTGGAAACAGCCCAAATGCCCATCAACAACAGAATGGATAAAGAAAATGTGTTTTTTTTATACAATGGAGTACTACTCTGCCATAAAGAATGATAAGCTTGAGATATTCCTAGGTAAATGGATGCATCTTGAGACCATACTCTTAAGTGAAATAAATCAGACACACATGTTTAAATACCGCATAGTTTCTTTGGTGTGAGAAACTGAAGTGTAAATAAAGACTGAAATGTATTATATTGGGAAAGAGAAGAAAATGTCCAAATGGGAAAAGGAACAAGGGAGGGGGAAAGGAACAGAGGGTCAAGAGAAATAAGAAATGGAAGGAAACAATGGAAACAAAGCTTTTGTAAATAGGGAGAGGGGAGAGGGTGACGGAAGGGGAATGGGAAAAAAAGAAGCAACATGATATATCACGTACAAGTACAAATTCCCTATGATAAATATTATCAATATGTACATCTAAAATGTACCATTAAAATAAAATAAAAAAAAAGAAATTTGTCAGATGTGGCAGCACTGGGCCCAACCTATATGGTGATTACATTCTTTACAGATATTTATACACTACTACAAATAGATGCTGTGGACTTCCTATTGTTGGACAACTGGTCTACCTCACTTGTTCATGTTTTCCACCTGGCTTTCGTAGTCTTAATTTGGGATTCTACGGCTCTCAGAGTTCTAGATTCATAGCATATGAGCACAATGTAAAATTAAATTTCTTGCCAGGGAAAGAGTATAGAGGAATCTGGAAATCCTAATTTCTACTCCTTCTCAAACTCTAAGAGGGTTATTTGCAACTGGCTAAGTCTCTGGGCCCTGAAGAGAGGGTCATATAATCTGTAGATCATTTCCATCCAGACCTGGAAGTTCTTGAAGACTGTCCAGGGAAACAGCTCCTCTTTTCTACACATGGAGCCACAAAGCCACCCCAGCCCCCCACTGCATCCCAGCTCTCCTGGCTGTGAGTATGTGAAAAAGAAAAATGCAAATGTTGGGCTCTGGATAGAGCTCCTCCCTCCAGCTGTGACATTTAACCATGCAATAATGTACAGAGAAAGCGATTGGTGTTCTAAAATCCTGTGTGACTGTCCAGTTTCTTTACATTTGCAATTAGAAATATTAAAGATTTATTCAGCTATTTTTAAAAGGTCATGGGATTTGGGATTTGCTCAAGTGGTAGAGTGCCCGCCTAGCAAGCACAAGGCCCTGAGTTCAATCCCCAGCACCCCACCCCACCAAAAAAAGTCATGTTTCCAGGTCACTTTTGCTCACTGTCTAGAGTGTCATCCTTGGATATATAGGAAAGATATAGTATGACAAGGTCATTTGTGAATGTAGAAGAATATACCATCTTAAAATATGCCACTTTGGCACAATAAATTAAAATTATGGCCATCGCTTGGAGCTAAGCTCTTGTACTAGTCCCAAAAGAACAGAACAAACCAAAATGATGTTACTCACGGCAAATGTCAAATGCTTCATTATCAAATTTAAATATTAAAAGGACAAAAAAAACCTAGATGTTTCTGAAAACAACAGATTCCAGTTTACCTGTGTCACAGTATTAAGTCCCCTTCGTTTTAAGCATTACAAAATGTAAGTGACGTTAACTGTGCAGTTTTCCCCTGTGGTTGTGTTTCCATGTTCCCACCTTATAAAACCCACTGTTCTATCACTGCCCCCAGGGAAGCTCTCATTCTACTTTGTACAATGAAGTCTGGCCTAATCATGAATTACAAATAAAATCAATTATACTTATAATTTGTCATTTTGTTTTTTGACGAACATACAATTATTTTGAGCGAAAAAGAAAAAGAAAAGGCAGGTGCAAGAAGGATACCATGATTTTCCCTTTTCATTTTAAAAGTAGGAGATAAAACTCCTACGTGAAAGATAGCTCCCTAGAAAAGGAAAAAGAGACAGTCTTATCACCAGAGATAGGCAGTTAAGGCCTACTAGATTCTGTACAACAGACTTTTAAAATTACTTTTATCTTCCTTTAGTCTTCCCATATATACTAGTTACTTTTCCACAGCTGCATCTCCTTGTTCAATCTAATATATATGAACAGTTAGTCTTGGCATTTCTTTGAGTTTTCATTTTCTTATAGAGGCTCCAATGTACATGTAAAAATTTTGTGCACTTTTAGCCTGTTAAGCTATTTTATATCTCTTTCATTCTCAGGTCCAACTAGACAATGTAAGCAGCTAAACTTTCAACACCATTATGTATGCTACCATCTCAAGGTATGCCACATTCAAGAACCACTTGTAAAATGGCTTATCGCAAAATTCCCAACACTAAAATAAACTAAAGTTTACCGATTTAATCTTGCGTTAAGCAATTAAATCCATAAAATTACATATTTTACTTACTAGTTGCATGCTTTATCTTTATTAAGAATTTCTACTTGGGGGATGGGGGATTTAGCTCAAGTGGTAGAGCACTTGCCTAGCAAGCACAAAGCCCTGAGTTTGATCCCCAGGACCCAAAAAATAAATAAATAAATAAAAATTCTACTTGGATACCAATAAAAGGTATCAAATATTTCACAAAAGGAACTCCCATCAAATTTTGTATGGCTGCCAGGGAATCTGTATGAAGCTCAAACTTTACTAAAACAGATATTTTAGGGAAATTTTTAGAGCCTTAAACCAACTTTAAAACATGTTCCTAAGTCTATCCTTCAGATTACTTTGAGATTGAAGACTGTTACAGAAGAAATTAAGATGGCTTCTCAAGTGAAATATTTCAGTTTGTCACTTTATACGAAGATCTTGAATAGTATTATTATACTGTAAGAATAATTTGGAAAAAAATCCCATTAAAATCATTGCATTGGGGCTAGGGATTCAGCTCAGTGGTTAGAGTGCTTGCCTAGCAAGCACAAGGCCCTGAGTTCGATCCCTGGCAGCCAAACAAAAAAACAAAAACAAAAACAAAAACATTACATCATTCAGTCACAGTCCTGATGAACACCGAGGATTTGCAAAGATCTTAGTTAAGGTGTACAAACACACACACACACACACACACGCCAAACGTTAGCCTAAGAGACTGTTTTTCTCCCACTAATTTAAAAGTAAAGTTATTTTTGACAGCTTTCACATCTCTTAAATGTACTCACATGCCACAAATGGTACTTCCAACAAGAAATATAATACTACAACAGTGGTTAACAAAAGCAATCGACTGAATATCTTCGTGGATTCCTCTGGGGAGAAGCAGAGGTGGGGTGACCCAAGGGAAGGATCATGTCAGCCTAAATCTGCTGCTATTCTCTCTGAGTACACTGCCAGACAGCTGGGTAAGAGTCAGAGTCACAATTACTAGATTGACACTCAACATACACATTATAAAGATGCCAGAGACCAAGTGTGAACACATGATTTGTTCTTTTCTGGGAAATAGTGGTATTTCTCTGATGTTAGGTATTATGCCTGTGTGAGAGCAGCTTTACCAATCTGAAAAGCACACAATATTCATTGAATTCTAACCAGCTTGGAGGCAAAGTTCTTGCAAATGACTGTGTTTAATTAGCGACATGACTCATTTAGAGTTTTGTCCAGTAGGCAAGGTTATTTATCCAAATACTTGGGAGACATAAACATATTACTCTGGATGTGATGCTTAGTGGAAGAAAAGTGAAGTGAAATGATTACAAGAACTCATTCAGTTTTGGGGCATATTACACCCTACATTAAGTACTTTAAATTTATTTCCTAAGTAGTTGAAGCTTTTTAATGAAATCAACCTCCTTGGAATCAGACTCCCTCTCCCAATGCCCAGAATGATTTGAGATAATACAGATAAATGGAAGGTGGGATGACGGATCAGAAACACACACACACAAAAGTTGAAAAGGATTGAGACAATTTACTTGCAACCTGTATAAATAGCTACACAATTTCCACAGATACGTGTTTACCAACATCTAGCAAGCTAGGTGAAATACATACTCCTGAACTAGCTCCAGAAGTCCTTATTAAAATAAGGCAACCAAAATATGATGCCATCATACCTACTTCATTTAAAATAATTATATTTTTAAAGCTTGTCAGCCAGTACACTCAAGAGCCAAAAGCATTCCTTCCTTTATATATCTCTTTATTGATCCACATTTCTTAATCATGTGCATACTAACTTAGGAATACCTATGCCAACTCTTTTGGCATTAGTCCCAGTGCCCTTATACTTGTTGTTTTTTTACTCCTTTACTACAGTTTTCCTTTGCAGTCTGAAGCCACAGCTCATTCAACTACGATATAGTGATTCTTCTACTTCCTTATTTACTTTGCACTCAAATTTCTATCCACTGATACAGGGATCCTTCTGGCAAGCCTTAAATCTGAAGGCTGGCACAGTCAGCTTCTTCAAATTCTGTCACATCTTCAGAACGTGTAGCTCTGCAATTTATATCTAAGCATAATACACTTTATTCCTTTGTATCTCCTTCTCATGTACTCCTCCCAGTATAAAACCATCCTATTCTTCCTTTGAAACAACAGAAATTTCATGCTGGAATGTAGAAGGACTTACATTGCTACATTGGAATAAAGGCAAAGACATGTGAAGTCATGTAAGAAAACCTAAATCCATAGCCAAGCATGATTTACAACTTTACCTTTTCAACTACACAATAAAATAGTCCAATGAGCCAGTGGAGCTTTTAACTAAGAGATATTGAATTGAATGCCTCAAGTCACCAGATGTACTGGTTTAAAACCACAAGCAGTGCCTTGAAGCTGCTCGCTAACTTTATAATCAAGGATTTCAGAGCCACAAATTACCAAAAGTTATCTATCATCATTATATTTCTCCATTAAAATAGTTGATAAGTATACAATCATTTTGGTCATGGAAGGATGCACAGCTATAAAACAGAGGAATTACCTCATATTACTGATTCTACTTAGAATAGACTTGTTGCCTAAAAAGCAGGATATCTACCCAGTTTTATGAGATTTGGAAAATTAATTTTATACTCTGCATGGATCACATCAAGTACAGTCTGCAAGTTCAACAAGGAATAACATTAGTATTCCAGAATAGTAAGCTACATATATGGAGATTTCCTAATAGCAAAAATTGAGAAAAATGATGAACATTCTAAGTAACATTTGAAAGGTTTCCTAACAATACTCAGATCTGAAAAAAATATCCAAGTTATTTCTATTTTCAAATGGACACTGAGGATACATCTTAAGGTACACTTGAGGTTAAAAAATATTGATATGAGTATTTATATATTGTCAACTCTTAAGTATATTACTCTGTAATTATTTGGTGCCATTCCAGCTATCAGGCCAACACACATTTTTATTTCATCCCAATTATAAAGCAAACAAAACTGCCACAAACCATGTATTACAAATATAAATTATGAAAATAATTTAGCTTCTTTCAGCATTTTCAGTGAAGATGTTCAAAGAAGTTTATTCCCAATTTGGTTTTAGTACATTAAGAAACTCCAGAATCATTAGTTATGGGCTTAGTAACTTCATCATCTGTCACTTTTAACTAAGAGTCTTGAATTAGACACTTCTGAGATTACAAGAAATTAATAAAAAACTTTGCCACTAAATATTTTTATTCTTTTTCTTAAATTCCCCAAATTTGCTTACTTGAGTATGTTGTGTTATGGGTTTCTTAATGAAATAATTTATGGTTTTTATTTTCCATACTACTTAAAAAAGGAGTAACTTTTTTGGGGGAAAGGAAATCCTTTAATGCACTTTTTTTTTCCTAAATTAAATCCTGCACACTGGAATGGACTCTCATTTGAATTTTTTTTAATTTTTAAATTAATTATTGTGAATTTAATATATTAGGATTTGTTCTACTTAAACCTCTTCATATCAAATGTAAACGAAATAATTCTCTTTCTCTAAAAATTGATGTGGGCAATCTATAACACATCTGTACACATTTTTAACTTTCAGGATACACATGTCTAACACTAAGTAGACATAATACACATCCAAGTGATAGATCAGTATATTATTTAAACCCAGTGATGTCTCCTAAGAGAAAGGTGAAAACAAATAGGTTGTGCCAAATAACAGATAACCACAACTCTGAGTTTAAAGTCAACCTTAACATCAGAAAACTTCACTGATGAAAAGTAGAAGGCTGAGAAGCAAGGAGGCAGGGGGAGAGGTGAACAGGAAAATAGGATAGACAGAGGGCAGAGAGCATAGAAAGACAAGGAGCAAGGAAGGAACAAAAGAAAGAAGGAAGGAAGAGGCAAATGGAGGAGGAAAGAAAGAACCCTAGTGATATTTTGGTTAGGATGACAAGAACATTGCATTTTACCCAGTCCCTAGGCAATCTGCAGCATGTTCCAGGAGTGAGTAATGATTAGAACGTGCATCTCAAAAAGACCTCAAAAAGACCTCAGAGATCATGCCTCATTTTACAGAGGAGTACCGAAGCATGGAGAGGTGAGGTGCTCACTAGACACATCACAGCAACCTAAAGGAGATTAACTCAAGCTTCTGCTGCTTCTTAATGTAAGCTACTCAGGTACACTTAGACAATACACAGTCAAGGTGTACAGACAATGGCAAACGTCCAAAATTATTGGAGTTACTAAATGCATTATTTTCTATTCAACCATATTCGCGCTTTCATTTGGTATGTAGTTAATCTCCAGCGCTTCCTCTTTTACTTCACACTCACTAGCACAACCTGATAAGAGAGGCAAAGATACAACTTGTGCCAGGGTGCTGACGGCATCGTGAAATTTTCTTTGTGTCTAACCCAGAGTTCTGGAGACACACAAAGCCGTTTGCCAAGCACCTAGAACACACAGTGCCAGGGGGCTTTGCTCTCAGATGACATGTCCTTCACAGGATTTTCCCTACTGTGTTTAACAGCAGCACATTCTAGGAGCTGAGGGGAAACTGTACTTGAGGTAGCACAGAAACTGGCTAGTGGGTGGATCTGCACGCACACAAGCACATATAGAGAAACTCTCTTTACATGGAAAATGTAGGACTCGTCCATTATTCTCTTTTACAGCACTTTAAACTTATTTTGAAGATTAATCCAATCACCATACTTTTAAAAGAACCTCTTATGAGGTACATGTAATACCCATCTGGCTTTCCCATCTGTCAGAAAAGCAGACCCTAAAACAACCCCTGGAGTGTTCAATCCCCTTTTTAACAGATTAAGCACAGCTAAGAAAACAACATTCCAATTTTTAGAAAATAATCAAAAATATTTCAAGTAATAAGAACACACCATGTGTCTTACAAACACCTCTCTGAGATTTGTGGTTACCAGTCCCTAAAATGTATAACATCCTAAGACATGAGTTGATATTTTTAAATATTCAAATATTAAATAGAAATCAAATGTAGCTACTTCAGGAAAATACTCCTCTACAGCAGGCAAAAATTGCTGCTTTTGGGAAAAAGAAATTCAAGAATCTGACACCAAAAAAGTGGAATTTAAAAGAACTAGTGTCTACTAAATTAGGTAGATGGAAATCAAATATTTGCAAAGAAAAAAGTGTACCTTAACTAACCCTACTTCTGTTCCTGTCATCCTCCTAAAACAAGATCACACACTAGCACTAATCAGAAAAACACCAACAAATATATTAAAATACAGCTAAGAGTTCCTCAAAAATAATTACAAAAGTCAGCTCAGTTTTAAAAGAAGGTCATCCTTTTGTTTGGGGAAAATATGACCACCAAAATGACTTGCCATTAATCCAAATTTTAGTATTAGGCCATTGAAGACACTTGCTTTTTTCCTCCAGGGAACAGACTTCTTGGCTAGAACAATCCTGGGACTTTTTGCTACCTATAGGTCCCACAGCCAATCCCCATTTTCCTTCTTTTCTCGAGATGTTAAGTGTTCCTTATTGGTTTGTTTTCTTTTCCCTTCCAAACCTCAAGCTCTGAGAATACCTGTGCTCAAAGAGACTATCATCTATTTTGAGTCTTTTCTTTTTTGCTTCATTCCTCTCAACCAAATCTAATGAGAACATACTTCGTGAGGTATTTTCATACTTCACATCTGTGGGTTTTCTCTGCCCTGAGACTTAGTGCTTGTTCACGGAAACTCTCTTTCCACTCTGGAAATTATGGGAACCTCTGGCTCCACAGTCCCAAGCTCAAGGTGAACAATTTGATTCTGCTTTTCAGGTATGAGTGATTTTAGGTTTCCTTTGGTCTACACATCAGCTCTGCCCATTTTGTTCAGGTGGTTGAAGACTTTTATGCAAATTCTATTTTTACAACAGCTCAGCTGTTCTACTTTCAATCAAGGAAGAACAGTATATTTAGTTTAGGGAAATTTGGACAGAAAAATTCACAAATTATTTTTATATATTGATAAAAATCTTTAATTTCACTAAGGCATTGATCATTTCAAAACCACTACATCAACATTACTAACAATATTAAATTCTAATAGAATTTTCATGCTCAATTCATCTTTCATGAATTACAAATATTAATATGACAGATTGCATTGTAGAATACATGAAATGCAAATGAACCAACATTTGAAGTATATAATTTTGGTTTATTAATTCATACTACTTCTTAAAAAGTGATGCGTTCAAAAGCAGTATTATACTAAAATTGATAATTATTTTTAAATATTGTTCTTTTGAGTGGAAAAAGATATACAGTTTAATTTGCAAATATTCCTAATAGTCACTCTCTTCCTCTGTAAAGTTTCTAAAAGCCTTCAATGAAAACAGAGAAACTTTCCTGTTCATGCATTTCTTAGTGGCAGCAGAGAGCAGCAAAATAAACTATTTTAATTCTGGAAATACTGACACATGCTTCTTTTATATAGACATATAGACATTCTTATATATATTCATCTTACTTACATTTTTCTTGCAATGACCAGAGGTACAGTGGAAGACAAATAAATGCTCTAACCATCCTGGGCACCACAGATAATGCAACCATGCTCTCAAATTAAAAACCGAGACAATAATTTCTAACTTCTATAAAAGCATTCTGAAAGGCAACTTATTTCTTTGTATGAATCAATTATATAAGAGATCTGACAGAAACAGCAAGCTCTAAACAGATTACACTGTCTCACCAGCTTGATTCAACAAAGACCAATGGAACAGAAAATCAAATGCAGCTTGCAAAGTCACATTCGCATGAAACTGTAGGGAGAAAAGGAGGAAAAAACCTGGTACTTACAGACTGTAAAGTAAAATGTCCCAGTTTCGCTTTACATGTTACAGCAAATCAAACAGAGGTTTCAGCTCTCAGCAAGTCCCTGCTTCCACTACACTGATCATCCACGCAGAACAGGCCCTTATGGATTGCTTAGGCAGCTGGGAGATAATGGGACCATATTCTCAGCCGGGACTAGAGATGCTGAACTGCTCTCCGCTGCGCGCTGCATGGCTCTCCGCCAGCATTAATCAAGGAGGACCCAGCTTCATGGCTGTGTTCCCCAAAGGATCGACGTAATTAGCGCATGAATCAAAGACGCACACCAGGCGAATAACATACATCTCTAACTGGCTCTCCTCACATCGAACTTGATTAGGAACTCAAGTTGGTTTTCCGATCAAATGCGTTCAGCCTTTCAAAAACGCACAGAGACTAGTACAGCTGTTTATAGATTTCAGGGGAGGGGTAGAGATTAAGGCTTCTTTCCCAATGGGCAATTTATGTAATTCCTCAGCTACAGAATATAATTACACTGGTTGTTTGGCACATATGGTGGGCTTGCCCTACAATTTGGTTTGCCTGTTCGGTTTTCTCAGCAGCTCTCAGGGAGGTTGCAGGCTGCAGCATTATATCCTTCCTGAGTTTTATGCAATGTGTATGTGATATTCTTCTGAGGTTTATCTCTGGGGAGACTTGTCGAACTAGTCTGGGGATGGGCATTTTATAACCCTAAAGATGCACTTCTTCACTGAGTACTAAAATTCCAGGGCATTTAAAGCAGAGGGTCCAGCAAGGCTCTTGGGACACTTAGTATTCTGAAAGGAGCTGGTGATGTAGATTCTGGTTGCATAACTAAAAGACACTTCACTCTGTCTACATGGTGATGCAGCCAGGGGATATAAACTACTTTCCTGTCGATAGGCTTGTTTTGGCAAGAGAGACACTTTAGATCTCTGAATGTGAGTATTTTTAAATGGAACATGTATTATGCACTTTACTGAAATGGTGCCACTCTCAACTCTCCCTAGGGAGGCTACCTTGTTCCCCTGAAGACATTTGTTTATGTAAATTTGACCTTAGTTAAGTAAGTCTGAGTTAAGAACATAAAATATTCTATTTCTGAAAAATAAAGGGAGAATCAGCTCACATGTCACATATTAAAAGCCTATAATTGTGATGCCACTGTGATTATTTAAAGTTCTACCACATGCAAAGCAGTGAGTGAAGAACTGGCATGATAAAGAGGGAAAATATTTAGGGAATCAGAAATCTGAGTTCTAATCCTCATGTTACTGAGAAAACAGGTGTTCAACAACATGAGATTTCACCTTTCTGAATGTTGGCTTATAATTTGTACAGTAAAAAGCTTTGCCCCAAGCCTCTGAGGACTCTTGGGATGTAGCACTCAATTATTCTAAGAGTTAGAAAGTGGACATTCTTTAGGAGCATCCTCATACCTTTACTAGCAAAGAGAGTACCAGGAACAGGGTATGCATTTTTGACAGGCCCAAATGAGGGGAGCTCTGCTACTTTTAGGGGTTCATGATCCAGTGGTCATAAGGCAGTGTTTCAGAGTACTTGAAATAATGTGCTTGGTAATTGAGAATAAATTATAAAGGCATTAAGAGGACACAAAAAAAGGAATTTGGTGCAGAATACGATTTTATCTAATTGTTCACAAACTCTGTCTTACTGATACAATAAAATGTATAGAAGAAGAGCCAAGTTTTGTCTTTACAGTACCAATGACTACAGTGTTGCGTTTTGGTGGAAAAGAGTCTTTTTATAATTAACCTGGATTGTGCTATCTTGTCTTCTTATACTTCTACTACGCAAAGGCAGAGGAAGGTGGGACCTCTGGTCCTGTGTTCATTTTTGCATAAAGAGGTTCACCATGAGGTCAGGACAACTCCAACTGTCTTAGGGTCTTGATGTTGGTTTTAGAAATAAAAAGGAAACAGGGCTACACTTTTATGATGCCTTTCTTAATAACTACAAAGTAGCTCTCCCAAAGATACAAGATGTAGTAAAAGAGGGCTACAGCAAACTCTTTCATGCCTTTGTAAGTTTAAGTATTCCAAACCAGATATGATAGTTAGGGAGCAAAGCACCAGTGCAATTAATCTCTTAAAAGTTCACTGAATTTTAAAATTTATTTTGTATCGATTTGGCATGTTTTTGCAAGTATTTTCAATCCAGTTTCTGTAAGGCAACCCATTTCTCTTTTTTCCTTGGGTATTGTTGCAATTTGGCATAGTTGTAAAATGACTGGCAGAAAATTCACATTTGTTATTTTTATCTGGCTCATTATTATTGCGACTTGAGCACATCTACTTCATGCAGCTCATGTGAGGTGCTGACAAAAATAGGTTAATTAAATAGCAATTGTGCATCTCAGTCATATTAGCAAACATATTGCTGAAGCAAATGAAAAGAAGAGCAAATTAAAATACTAAAGTGTTTATTCAGTGGTACAGTCTAAATAAATAGTTTAATTGGTTTTAAGTTCTATTCAATCCCTGCTTGCCTGGTAATTACTTTGATTCATATTTGATTATGGTATATGATAGACTCACTTTGACATCATGTGATTTGTACTTGTTTCTAATGGTAAGTGGTAATTACCAGATTAAAAAAAAAATTCTAACTTCTATCAATCCTTCATACATTTCTCCCCTGAGAAATACTTATTTAAAATATGAGGTGATTGATAATAAAATCCTAAATCTGGTAAAGTTCTCCCCTTGGTTTTAAGGCTATAGGCAACATTAGTATCAAAATAAATATAGCAAACAGAGGTAGGTATGAACCAGCATGATTAACAAACAAACCCAGTATACTACTCCAGAATGTATTTCAGGAGCCACAATATATATAAAAATTGTTTTAGACTTTGCATTGAAGTTGTAAGGCACTGTCTCTCTTTGGGACTCTGAGGAGTCTGCGATTTTAACAACACTTGTCAAGGCTAATAAGAACCTAGGGAATGGGGCTCCTGAGGTCTCTGTCTGGCTATAATACAAGATTCAGCAAGTTAAATAAAGCTTTAAGCCTCAGCAAATCTAGGGGCAAAATGAAAGGTATGGCAACAATTTCCCAACAGGTTGAAGCTTAATCAATATTTTTAAATGCTTTAGAATCTTCAGCAGTAAGTCACCAGATGTGCATACAACTGCTCATTACTTCTTCTAGAAAGTGATTATACTTTCCTATTCTGAACATCTCTCACTAAAAGTCAGAGTCACAAGCTGAGACAACTATGACATTTCTCCCAGCTGGGTACAAAATTTCAAAAGCGGAGGATAGTTCAGAAAATTGCTGCCCGGGGCACCCACTGGAATGACAATTTATGCAGCAACGACTAAACCTTCTTCTCCAGTCAAAAGCAATGGAGCCAGTAACAGAATAATCAAGAAGTAAGCTAAATGCAGGGAGTACAAGAAGTGTGGCACCATATTAATTTCTAACACGTAATCAGATCCTTGTAACAACGACCCACAGAGATTAGGGTCACAAAATTAAAAGACCATAGAGAAAATAGTTCTTTTAAAAACAAATCAAAATGACACCAAGTTGACTTATGAACTAGATTAAGAATTCAATATGCAGGGGTTGGGATTTGGCTCAGTGGTAGAGCAATTGCCTAGCAAGCTCAAGGCCCTGAGTTCAATCCCCAGCACTACCCCTCAACCATGAAAAAAAATAAAATAAAAAAAAAATCAAGGCAAGCTAAGTACCTGGTATGTCCTTCTCATTAGAAGACTGCTTCTAAAAAACCAAATAGAACTAAAAGTAGTGTATCACTCTGCCCTCCTCCATGCATTCTACCCATAATGAACACACCTAGGCAAATTAAGACCCATGAATGAATTAATCTAAAAAATATATATTTTTTTCTTTTTGCAATCTGTGTGAATGTCCTTAAATATAGATGGGCAGTGTTTTCCCTGTTGTCCCATTAGGATACTGATTTTACTCCTGAAACAAAGTTGTAAGCCAGAGTTTATAATTAATGTGAATATGATTGGACTCACCCATTTTCATTATGGAATCAGTTGTTAGAACTCTTTTGTTTACTTAAAAATATTTATGGAGCACCTAAAATCATTGTCAGGCTAAATTATTATAGAAAGAAGTTGAATCTCTTAGCATCTGCTTCCCTTACAGACTTTATGCATTGATATTGTAGCTCCTACATCATCCTGTCTGGCTCAGGAAAAGTTTACTGCATTTCTCATCATCCACTAAGGTCATTATTATTTATAATCAGCTTTTTCACTAATGTGGTACTCGATGGACTCTTCGGCTCTGTTACTAAGCTGTTTTGTCGGCTCCAGGGATTGTAGGCGCTAGATAGAAGGCTGGGGCTTTTCATTTCATTCTTTGGCAACCTCTCCATCAACAACCAAAAAGCCTTCCTTCTTCAAGCTTTTACATGAGGACAATCATAGACAATCCCTTGTTTCTTAAAGGGATACTGCCTGTCATGGGATCTGCTACAGATGAACAAGAGGAAGAAGAAGGTTCTCCAATGAAGAAAACTGGCAAAAGCAGAGCTAAATCTAAAAAGTTCTCTATTTGGTAGTATCAACATAGTGTTATGTAAGAAAATAAGTAAGCATTGATTAGAATGGGCAAAACCTGTTACAGTACTACATATGTTTTATGGAGTGAAAAAGAGTTATAAGTGCCTTTTCTTCCTATATGGTTTGAGAAAACAGACCAATGTTTTTCCACAAATGATTCCTAGGTAGAGAGGAAAAAGCTGGATTTCAGAATCCATGCAAATTGGAGAGTGAATTATGGGGCAAGTTTCTCTGCAAATGGAAATTTTAAAAGCTCTTTTCAAGGTAAACTATGCCAAAATTCACACTTTTTTATTATGTCACATACAGGAAAATCAAAGTTTCATATTAGGAATCTGAAATTTGTGTAATCAATATACCATAACCACAAAATATTGTATCACTTTAAAATATATCCTTATGGCAAGTAATGTATTTATATAGGTCACTGCTATTACAAAAGAGTTAGAAAATTTTAAATGGGTAATATAAAACAAACAATTATATTAATGTTCAAATTGTTGGGGCAGAATCAATATAAAATAACATAAAATGTAATAATTTTGGATAAGGCTATATAAAGCATTGAATTTCAAATTATCATCCGCACCTCCCTCAAGTTTTTTCTTTTTTTGAAAAATTTCAAACTTACAAATAAATTTAAACAATGATGCTATGAATAGACAAAATGCTTTAGACCTAGGATCAACGTGAGCACTTTAAAGTTGCCTTTATGTTTTTACTCAGTCTCCCTCATGTTTCATCTCTTCTTCTTACTCTGTAATACTCATTTTTTTCTGATTCATTTGAGAATAAGTAGCAGATACTATACTCTATCCAAAAATATACTTTAAGGATCCAACAAATATATTTCTAAAAAATAAACTATTCACCTATATAATTTAACAATCCAATAAATTAACACTGATACAAAACTATCATTTGCTACATAGTATATACTCATATTTTACCCAGTGAGACAGTGATGTCATTTCTACTGGTGTGTATTTTGTTTTTTCTGTTTCTCTGATCCAAAATCCAATTAAAGATCATGCAGTGACTTTTATGGTCATGCCTTGTTTTTACAGAAAAGTTTTTCCACTTTCTATTGTCTTTTATGACACTGACATTTATAAAGAATCTAGGCTGGTTATTTTATAGAATGCCATTCAATTTAAATTTTTCTGATTGTTCTTCATGTTTAATTCAAGATTTTTGTCAAGAATAATATTTATAGGTGACATTTTATCCTCGATGCATTACATTAGGAGGCAGATATTGTCAGTTTGTTCTGATGTTGGTAATAGTTTGATTCCCAGATTTTCCTATTGTAAATGTAAAGGCACCATTTTACTTTTGCAACTAGTTATCAGCATTTGGGAGATACTTTGAGACCACATAAACAATTTTTCTGAAATAGAATTTCATCTATTAGTTTTACTATATCTCAATGAAACTTGACTCAATAATTTTTTATAATGATGGTTACAAAAACCTGATATTCCTAATAAACCACAATAATCACTATAATTAACCCATCTCTCAATTTTTTTTCTCAAAGGAACCCAACCACTTTACTGAATCCTATCATAAAACATAAGAATGGCAATAATGTATGCCATTAAAGCAGTACTAAATTTCTAAAGTTTCCTCAGAAGCAGAGACCAGTGACAACCAATCAAACTATGTACAGCAATTACCAGATCCCAAAAATATGAAGATGAGAGAGAAATATGAATTACCACATTTGGAAGAGAAGAGGAAAATGGACAAACCTGGAAATTCTTATTTGTGTCTTAAATAGAATAATGAAACATCCCTCTTAATATCCACTACAGCTAAAAATACTGCACTTATCAGATTAGGATCACTTTCAACTTCTGCAGAAAGCACTTTATATTGAGGAGCCAAAGAGTTCCTTCCAGACATTTTAACTTGTACTGTTTATTGATTGCTAAATTGTTCTATTTTGTTGCAGCATTTTTCACCTGGAAATGAATAAAAAATGAAAAGCACTAGTTGAAATTCTACACACTGACTTCAGGGCTCCCATTTCTAAATAGAAATCTAAACATATCCTCCTCCTTTAAACAAATTCTTCAATAGACAGCTATCAACTTCAGGTGAAGCCAAACACTACAGAGTCACACAAAATCCCTTATCAAATGACCAGTTGCCAGTGACCTCCATTACTCACTGATTTGTGCTTCATATTCCATTTATCAGCCAGAAATTTTGCCTCTACTTCTTATATTTCTCTTCCATAAAATATATAACTTCCTTGCTTGGAATAGTTTCTCTATCATACCTACTTCCTTTTATGAAGGAAACCCTTCCAATCTTTTAGAGGGAGGAGCTCCATACGGCAAAGTTCAAAGTGAAAATTGTGTAGTTAGATAGCTTAGTTATCTCAGATTCTCCATTTATTGTGTGATCTTGAACAAGTCACTTTACCTGTCTGTGACTGGCTTTCTAAAATAGGGATAACAATATTGCCTAGCTGGAACAGATGATGTGAGAATTATGTGACTTAAATCATGTAGAGATCTTAAGAATGCTTGAGAAACTAAATACTCAATGAATGATGACTATAATAAAGATGGACACAATTCTTTCACAACATTTTATCATGAAATTTTTCAAACACATAGAAGAGTGGAAAGACTTATAGTGAGCAACCATGCGCCTCCTACCTAGATTATACAATTCATATTTTATTATGTCTGCTTTGTCTCATAACAATCCACCTTCACGTCCCTCTAGCCTACCCAGTCATCTATCCAGTAATGATGATTTTAAGGTGAAGACTTCCTGAATCCATTCTCTTTCCTGCCCTTTAAGTCACTTCCATCCTCTAGGACAGCTCAACTATGTCTCCTTGCAATTCATGTGATAATCAGGAACACACATTGTAATTATCTGCTTACCTGTCCATTTCTTCTACAAGTCCATGACCTCTTGAAGATAAAAATCATGTCAGTTTTGTACATGTGGCATGTAGCTCAGTAGTAGAGCTCAATAAATTATTAAAGAGCTAATGATTGGTTTTTCTATATGTGTTGATGTTACAAATCCATGAAACAATATAATTTTCATTGTGTTCTTGTGTAATTTTCCAATTAAGTAATGGGTATTAATGATGACATGAGTTATAATAATAAAACTTTGGTTATTAGGATTTATGGAAGCTTTTACTTCGGTCAAGACACCAATCTTCTACCCCAGATTTGTTCTTTTATGAGTTATGTGTGCGCTGATAACACAATTTACTTATCAGGGAAGCCTGCTCTTCATCTGCCAAATGAAGGCGGAGTTCTAGGAACGTGGCACATTAATTTACAGAAAAAAAGGACGACAAATTCCAAAATCACATGTATGAACATGTGATATGTGTATAGTTGAGCTTCACAAAAAGGCAAATTGCCAGGCCAAAGTAGGAAGATGAAGCTGATGGTGGAAGGATATGAGCTCAGACTGCTATCTGGCCTGTTGTGCCACATACATTGTATGCTGTGGACAGGCTTCCTGAAATCATGCAAAAGAGCATCTTTGGGGGCTAGAGAACCAGTTTTAATATCCTGGAGCCACAGATGAGATATGAAGTGTAAACATTAAGGCCTCTATTTACTGCTGAGATCCCAAAAGGACTGCACCACGTGACAAGTGAAAGTAGTATAATTCCATGTGCAAGCATTGTTAAAGTGTATTACATTCCTGACAGGTGTGCAGTAAGCTATATAACACACACCCTTTCTTCCTATGCCCAGATCCTGACCTTAGACCCTCTGAATATACTACTTAACATGGCAAAACCATCTTTGCAGTTATGATTAAATAAAGATCTTAACACGTAGAAATTATTCTAGATTATACAGATGCCCAATATAACCACAAGAGTCTTTATAAGAGGGAGGTGGAAAGATGCAAGGTACAGAAAAGCAATATGACAGTAGCAGATGGAGAGAGAGGTAGGGGTAATAGAGAAAGATAAAAGCAGAGAAATAAAGAAGGGGATATCCTGTTGGGGTTTAATACAGAAGAATAACCCACAACCTGAGGAATACAAGTGGGTTCTAGAAGTTGAAAAGGAAGGAAACAATTCTCCTCATCAGATTCCAGAGGGATCTCAGCTCTTGAGACTTACTTAGTGTTCTGACCTTCCATAATGGTAAGAGAACAAATTTGTGTTGCTTTAAGCCTTCAAATTAGTAATAATTTGTTATAGCTCAAGAGAAAGTTTAAACAAAGAATATAGTCTATTCACAACTGACTTTCATCTACATAGAAAGTCTAAATTTACAATTCCTAGTTGTGATCTCGTAATCTCAGCAGGAAAGGCTGACGCAAAAATTTACACAAAACCCTATAAATCTACTGTGAATTAGCAGAAATGAATTCAGACTTTCCATATAGGAATATGTTTACCATCCTGAGCACAAGGGTCTCTCAGCCTTAAAACGAAACCTGCTAAGACAACGCCACACAAGAAAGACTATCATGGAGTAATCAGAAGCTGCAATCATTACCTGGCTTTCAAACAACTGAAAATAACAGAAAATATGAAAAGATATGATAAGGAAGATATTTACATTTACTATGGAAATAAGAAACAGTACAATTTTTTAAATGTATATATTTTGTGTGTGGGGGAAAGTGGATTTTAAAAAATTGGTGTATAAAAGAACTCTGCAGGGTTGCAAAGTTCCATATTGTAATAGAAATAATGCTAACAGATCTGTAAATATGTGCAAAGATTCATCAAGCTGTACACTTAATGTCTCTATGTTTTAATGTATATAACAATAGAAAATATTAGGAAAAATTCTCAGCAGAAAACCAAATATTAAATCAGTTTCTATTTGTCTGAATTAAAAGTCAGATCTGAGGCTATCACACACAATACAAAATATTAAGCTGAAGTAACAAAAATAAGAAAACATGATGACGCACAAAGAAGAATGAGAAAGCCCAACTTTCATGTAATGGCAGTTCCATAACAGAAAATATGGGAGCTACAGCATTGAAAATGGAAGTAGATGAGAATTCTTCAGATAAGATCAAAAGAGATGTTCAGAATAAAAGAAACACATTGAATACAGAAAATGTAGAAATGTATTAAAGGTAGAAAACAGTTTATAATAAAAATGAGGCCCAATAAATTAATCACATTTTAGGATACCAGAGAATACCTAAGAGGGAGAGAAGAATCTTGAAACCCATGAAAGAGAAAAAAGGCAAATTACTTGCAAAAAAAATAACAATTAAACTGAAAGAAGTCTTCTCATCAGAAACAAGAGGAAAGGAAACAATGTAATAATAGTATTTTTAAAAATGTTAAAATAAAACAACTCAAGATATATTTTATCCAAATTGTACTACTATGCACATCTACTCAAGAATGATTTTCCAAGGAGTAAGTACTTGGAAAAATTGTGATAATCACTGGCTCAAAATTAATAAAAGTAAAAAAAAAAGAAAGTCTTTATAATAATTAATTTATAGGTAAAAATAGGGCAAGTCTATAACATTAGACTGCAAGTAACATGGGTGTCAGAAAAAAGGTTATTAAACTTTCACAGAGAAAGAAAAAATTAATATGACACCTTTAAAATGCAGTATGTATAAAACCTGAAAATTTAAAAATTGAGTTCTATAATACCATAGGATACATGATCAACACACAAAAATCCATTGTTCTTGTATATCCTAACACAGGACATTAGAAGGAAAATTAAAGACAACCTCATTTACAATCATTACAAAGCAATTGAAACACTTCGGTATAAATTTTAAAAAATACATATGGATATATAGATACTGAAAATTACAAAGTTTTGATGAAAGAAATTAAAGAAGATCTAAATAAATGAGGAACTATACCATGTTCAAGTACTAGATGATTCAGTGTAGGAAAATGTAAATTCTTACTAAATTAATCTGTGGCCTTGAAATCCTATCACATGTCCCTCAAGCTTTCTGGTTGACATTTAAAAATCTATTTTAAAATGTATGTAGGAAGCCAATATCCTTGCTGTACCTTAAATAATGAATGAAAAGAAGAAAAGTAAGGGAGGAATTACTTTATTCAATGATAAGTTTTAAGCATATACCTACATTAATCATAACAGTGAGGTACTGACAGAGAGACAGACACAAAGATCAACATATCTAGAGAATCCAGAAATAGAACAAACACAAATTAGCCCAACTGTTTATTTTATAATTATGATATTGATATGTAACTTCATATCAAACATTTTGCTTCTTTTAAGTGGATAACTGAGCATGTTTTAGTATATTCAGAATTTAAAAAGAAGCTCCATATTAACAGTTGAACTGATTTTTGAGAAGAGTACAAAGCACTTAATAGTATGTTCTCCAGGAACATCCATTTACATACAAATGACTCTAGTTTATCCTTTTTTATGGCGGTGTAGTAGTCCATTGTGTAGAAAAAACACATCTTTTTTAGCCATTCATCAGTTGTTGGGCATTTAGGTTGTTTCCAAGACTTAGCTATTACAAATTGTGCTGCTATGAACATGGTTGTGTATATATCACTGTGATATGATGATTTTAATTCTTCTGGGAAGATACCCAGCAGAGGAATACCCAGGTCAAATGGAACCTCTAGTTGTAGTTTTCTGAGGAATCTCCACACTGATTTCCACAGTGGTTGGACCAGTCTACATTCCCACCAACAGTGCAGGAGGGTTCCTTTTTCCCCGCAGTATTAGTACACATCGAATTGTTTCTCTGATATGAAAAACCATAAGTGTAAATAAGGACAAAGGGGTAGAATAGATATTTTGTTTAAAAAAGAAAAAAGAGAGATAGTATTCAAAAGAGAGAACTAGATAGGGAAAAGGGGGATGAAGAAGGTTAAAAGAAAAGTAAGATGAAAGGGGAAAAAATGGTAAAGTGTAGTTTCACTTGTTGCAAATAGGGAGGGGTGGGTGAATGGAAGGGAGGGGAGGAGAAGGGGGGGAAGAGGGGGGA